>SNQJ01S0066007.1:6746-42516 GCA_010110895.2 Picea sitchensis
ATATGACAAATGAGAAACTGGCGCCCTATATTTATAGTAATCCTGCCAGTTTACTAGGGCCGACTTCTCCTTCTAGGTAGGTGTCTGTTCAGTATATTATTATCAATTCTGGCCGACTTCTTCTCTTGGAGGCTAATAACCTAATATAAATTATATTCTTGAGCCGACAAGGCTTCTAGGGTTATTAGCTAATTCATTAGGGTTTCTCTTGCTTTCCGAAGTCTTCTATTCTCATCAGGTTCACATGTAGAGGTAAATACTTCCCGCAGCTACCATAATATTAACACTATAGACATCATGTTTGACAATTTCCCAATAGTCTTTGAAGAACTCCACTATGAAACCATCTGGGCCTGGGGCTTTTTCGTTGGGCATTTTCTGGAGTGCTTGGTTTATTTCTTCCTCCGCAGTGGGTTTGATCAGGTTGCAGTTTTGTTCATCTGTTACCAGGCAAGGGATATGTTGGATTACCTTTTGTATGGCCTCCATTCTATCTTGGTTACGTTCCTAGGCTATCCCATGGAAGTGGTTTACCAAATTTGTTTCAATATCCTTATGGGATTATCTTTCTATGGCATTCTGGTCTCTTATCTTCACGATTTTGTTGTGGGCTCTTCTGGCCATGGTTGTTATATGAAAAAACTTGGTGTTCCTTTCTCCTTCCTTTAGCCATATGATCCAGGATTTTTGTTGCCAAAGAGTTTCTTCTTTCCTTCACCCTTCATCCCAATCTTGGGTCATCTGGATCTCCTCCTTTTTCCACTCCTCATTGCAGCCCTCCAAAATGCAAGTTTCCTGGAGCATTTTCATTTTTCCTTCAATTTTGTTCTTCTCTTGGCTTATATTCCCAAAGGTGTCCTTGTTCCACTCGTTGAGACTATATTTGATATGTTTTAGTTTCTTGTAGAGTTGGAACATCCTTGTCCCTTGCTCTGGTTTCTCCTCACACCACCACTGTTTGATATTTTCTTTGAAAGACAATTGTTCCATCCAGACTTTCTCAAATATGAAGGGTTGGTTTTTTGGTGTGGTCTGGAAGTTGGCTTCTAGTTGTACTGGCCAGTGATCAGATCCACCCCATGAGAGAATTTTGTGGTCTTGGGTTAGCCCCTGCATTATGATTGAATCTAACACTAAGAATATATCGAGTCTTGTTGCAACTTGATGTTGGATCATTCTCTTATTGTTCTAGGTGAACTGACCATTATTGGTTTTCAGATCTACCATCTCCGATGTGTCTATGAAATTTGAGAACTCCTTCGCATCTCTATCCAATCTTCTTGTACCTCCTTTTTTCTCCGCAAGTGACGTGATCATGTTGAAAACCCTAGCTAGGATCCATTGGAGGTTGTTTGATCAGTTTTTTAGATTATCTAGGTCTCTTATCATTCCACACCTATCCTCTGACACCTAAGGTCCATATACATTAGTGCACAAAATTTACTCTGTGTTCCCTATGAGTTGCATGAGGACCGTAAGGGCATTCCTTGTCGCTTCCGCTACTATTAGGATTAGTACTTATGGGTTCCACATGGTGAGGATACCCCCTGCCATTTTTTGGCTTCTAATAGCCACCATATTATACTTGCACCATTGTTTTTGACTTATTGTTTCAATTCTATCTATATTACACTTGGTCTCTTGAATAAAGCAGAGATCTGGTTGCTCCTGTTTTAGTCTACTTCTACGGATTGATTTCTTTCTTGGGCTATTTAGTCCTCTTATATTCCAAGTTATAACCTTCATTTTAAACTTGCGGGGGGGAGTTGGGAAAGATTTTTTTGATCTTACCCGAGTTTATCAGTAGTGCTCCAAGCTCTTGCAGTGCTACGCTATTGAATTTCCTACCCTTTTTCCTCCGCATCTTCTTATCTAAGAGTTGTGGTTGTACCTCGCTGGCTTTAACTCCTAGGTGTCCAATATCCCCATGTGTGTTCTTTAGGCCTCTAGCTTTGGCTTCCTCCCTTAGGAGGAACAAGTAATGGATGCAATCAAGTTGATCTGTTGGTACATTGTCTACTTCCTGTCTTTTCCATTGCTCCAATATGTTCATGAGATCTATTCCTTCCTTCTCCACCAGGTCTCTGAGTTTCAAATCTTTTGTGCCTACTTCGCTTGGTGTCATTTCCGCCTCTCCCTCTGCATATTGCATGGGGGTATTGTCATCTCTAATTTCCCCTTCCATCGTAGTTAAGCATCTTCCATGTTCCTTATGGTTGTTTGGTTGGTCGGTGGTCTCGTTTGGTGTTTTTTCTCGAACTTCCTGTTCTTTTATTGTATCCTTCCTGGATTCTTCCCGTTGATTGGTTTTATTCCTTCCTTCTGGGTTATTCCAGACCTTAGGGTTATTTTTTTCTTGGGCTTTGTTTTTCTTTTTGTTGGCTCTACTTTTGGGGTTTGGTTTAACAAACCCTTCCTCATCCTATTGTGGTTTGGGTTTTTCTGTTTCTTGCTTATTATTGAGAGGGCATTCCCTCATCAAATGACCATGTTCATGGAATATTCTACATCGGAAGGGGATCTGTTCATAACCGATATTTTGGATCCATTCCTCATCCCTGAATTCAAGGCATATCGCTTCTGGGAGAGATCCTGACACATCCATTTCTATACATATTCTTGTGTAAGATGTGTATCTCCCTTTCAGGGTGGCTTCTGTGTTATTTATATATTTCCCCAGTTTATTCCCTATTGCTTCAAAAGTAGAGGGTAACCAATAGTCTAAGGGTAGGGAGTAGAGTCTCAGCCATACCAGTACCTTTTTGAAGATCTCTTTTTCTGGGGAGAAATTCTCCTTCCATGGTTGCATATATAGTCTGGTCAAGGCATGGAAGTATGGCCCTCCTTCAAAAACTCTATCTTTGTCCTCCAGTTGTATGAAGACTATTGTGAAGAAACCTTTCGAGCCCAGGTGGAGATCCACTTCC
Source organism: Picea sitchensis (assembly GCA_010110895.2). NCBI lineage: Eukaryota > Viridiplantae > Streptophyta > Pinopsida > Pinales > Pinaceae > Picea > Picea sitchensis. The sequence goes on from SNQJ01S0066007.1 coordinate 9,674, forward strand.
CCATTTGGCTTCCAGTGATATTTGATCTAGTTGCGCAGAGCTCTTTCGGTGGGCCACAATCCCATAAATTTGCAAATTAGTCCATGTGCCTTCATCTGATCCCTGTAGAGTTGTGTCTGTGGATCCTTCAATACCAACTTGGGTATCAGTGATGATTTGGGTTTGCATGGGTTTCTCCCTTCTACCTGGTGGGTCTTCTCTGTGTCTTGCTTCTCATCCTGATTTTATCTAGTTTCCTCTTCCATGCATTCACTTTTTCCTTTCTCCCTTTCCTGGCCCATTCCAGGGTCAGATCCCTAGGTGCTTGTTGTTGGTGCCTCGAAAAAAACACTCCTTGGCCCTTTCCCTCTGTCTACCACTACCTGTTTATATGATGGGGTACCCTTACCCCCTCCTCTGGTGCTCATGCTTCCCCCTGCTATGGTCGCGGCTGTCGAAAACCCTAGCTTGCGGTTTCTCTGAGAATATCGGTTCTCAAATGGGGACCTTAAAAAAAAAAAAATTTAATGAGAAAATGAATCACAAAATGTCTTATGTTTAAATCAAAATAAGGTAGATTCAATTTTTCAATTAAAATGATCTTACTTATATTTTACAATATAAATTTCATTTTTCATACTATACCAAAATAAATTTTCTTCGATTTAACAAGTCAGAATAACAACTCGGGAGGTATATGCTACCTGGTAGCCTTGTTTTGTAGTTCTTTTGAATAGGTTTCACAATTACGAAAAATTTATTTCATACTAGTTGTGAGGATTCATGAACAATAGTTTATAAATTTCAATAAACAAATATATTCTAATAAGGGTATCCAAAGAGGTCCTTCCTCTTGCTCCTCTTTTTTACTAACATAATGGTTGATTGGTTGTTGGGTAACATTTTTCTCCTTCACCTTTGCACTCAAATGATTTGTGGGTATTTGAAATGGTCCTTGCAACCCTCCTTTGTGGGATTAGACAATTAGAGGAATCATGGGGACATTAGTGAAATTATCTGGATGATAGGGACATAGTGCATTTGTACGCCATTTGTGTACATATGGGTATTTAGGATCATTCAAGGGATTATAAGAACATTAGTGGATTTGTATGCCTACATGGATAACAAAACAATGTAAGGATTTGAGATGATCCAAGGGATTACAAGCACATCATTGCATATGTATTCATTCAAGTATTTGATATGGGCCTTCCTTTCCCTCCTCTAAGTGTTAAGATTATTCTAGGCATTATACGACGTTAGTGTGGGTATTTGAGATGATTCAAGGGGTTATAGGGACATCAATACATTTGTAAGCCATTTGTGTCTATGTGGGTACTTGAAATGATTTAAGGGATTATAAGAATCTTGGTGGATTTGCATGCCTACCAGAATTTGACATGATTTGAGGACTCATTGGATTGTGAGTGGGTTTTGTGCCTAAGGTATTATAGGCACAAATGTGCATTTAGATCTATCATTTGTCATGTTAGTATAACATCAAAATATGTGCTATATCTTGGTGCTAGTTCAGAAGACTAATAATTGGATACATGTATCTTGTGGTGTCTTGGAATATGTTTTATGATTATATATTCTTCTTCATATGCGTGTATGTATTTAAAATGATCCAAGGGATTACATGCCCATAGGTATTTGAGATGATCCGATGATCATTATGTAACTAGATTATGAGTGGGTGTTGTGTTTGAGGGATTATAGCCATATTGATGCATTTATATCATTGTGAGTATTTGATATGACAAGTATGTGAATGCATTTGAATGCTTGCAAGTATTTGAGATGGTATGAGGGACTACAAGGACATCAACACATTTTCATGTATGTGGGTATTTGAGATTATATGAGGACCATTTTATCATTCCATTGTAAGAAGGTGTTGTGTAATGGTTAATTAATTCCTCTGCATTGACATAATAATCTATTTGATTTAATGTGTAATGTGTATGAGCTACTTGTTGATAGCATTGACAATAAGGGTTGTTATATATTCCATTTGGAAACTGCTCTTTTTGTATTAAATGAGATCTTGTATATTCTTTTTGGATCTTGTGGGTTGGGGGAATTTGAAGAATTGAAATATGAGGAGAAACGAGCAAATTGTAGATTGTTGTTGCAAAGGGAGACATGAATAGGGAGTTTGTTTTTTGATGTCAAGAATTAGATTAGAGAAATTAGTATTTGTATGCTTCGACGAGAATTGAGTTACACTAAGGTGCATTGTGAATACCCATGGGTATTAAATTTGATAGAGAAATCCATATTGAGAATACTAATTGTAGGTAGAAGAATTTAAGGATAATGATTCATAGTTACTATGTTGTTGAGACACCAAGGAGAGTAAGACTAAGTACTTGTACTTGAGAGACTCCTTCTATAACAACATTATATTGGTACTATAACATAAAATCATCAACTACAATAAAGGAATCAATCATTGATTTCACAAATGGTTTTGTAATTGTCTCCTCAAGCCTATAGAAACAATCTAGAGTAAGAGTCTCATCAAGGCTAGAGAAACCCTCATCTATCATGGAATCTTGCCACACTTGACGAATCATATTTGTGAATAGCTTGTAAAGGCCATCATCTTGGATTCCTTTGGAGAAAACTTAACCAAATCCATGGATATTGTCTATAATGTTGAGTTGTTGACCATCAAACTTAACAAAACACTCTAAATGTCATGCAAGAAATTGAAAAAAGACTCTTTGTTAAATTAGGAACATATAATATATGATCTAAATAAACAAAAACATTTAAAGACATATGGAATAATATGGATGCCAATCCCTTCACATTATATGTGGCATCACCGCCCAACTACAAAATAATTACTACATCTTGCTATTGAAACATGTTGAAGATATTTATATCATAAGTCATATGTCTCTAAGATCCACTATCCAGATACCAACTAAAACTTTAAATTTTGTTTGTGGGAAGGCACAAAACCATGGAAAAGGCTGTATCAATCCTAACCATCAACTCATTCACACATGGACCATTAACACTTCCTAAAAATTGTACTTGTTGTTGCATTCTTCCCATGATACTTAGAAGAATAATGTCCATGTTTTTTGTAGTTGAATTATTTTATATGGATCAAATCCTTCTTCTAGTGGTTAAAATATATTGAATCTTATTTCCTCTTTTGACCCTTTCCATATCCTTTCTTTCATCCCTTCCTCACCTTCCCGATGAGGGCTAGGTGTATAACATCTTGATAACTAGTTGAGACTTATTGTTGTCTCATCTCCTCTCAAATGAAGAATCCCATAAGCACTCAAAGTTAGGTAACTTTTCACCATAGATAACTTGGAAATATTTGTGTCATAGTGGACGAAATCCATTAAGATAAATCTGAATTATCTCATTATCCTCAACTATGTCCCCAATCAAAACAATAATATCTCAACACTGCAATGTTCATGTGATAGCTTGCTATTGTATCTATTTTTCTTGTGCGGGTAGAGGTGTTTGTTCTGAAAGAGAATATTCCTAGATATGTTCACACACTAGTACAATGTTTTGAAGGCATTATGCATCTCTTTGGTAGTTCTTTTTTCTATGATATAAAGTATTAGGGGATCTTCACCAAATTTGAAGGGAATTTCTTTGCATTTACTAACTTATTTTTATGTTTTCCTTTATATTTGGGATCTGTAGGTGGTGCAACCACCTTCTCCAAAAAGTACCATAAGTCTTCCATTTAGAAGGGGTTATGTAGTCTCAGCTTCTATGGAACAAAGTTGGAGGCTCCATCCAACAATTTTACTCCCTTCTTATCATGTTCTTCACAGTCTTTGGGATTTGTAGGTGGCGCAACCATGTTCTCCACAAGGTACCATAATTATTCTATTTCCAAGAGGTTTTTAATCTCAACTTCTATGGAATACAATTGGAGGCTCATTCCAACAACTGATTCTCTCACATCCTAGGAGTTTCCATTGTTGTAATTGTTTTGAACAATATACAATCTACAATCATTACATTAACTAGGGATTTTCACCCCACAACTCTTTTGAGTTCCACATGCCGATCATTGAATTTTATTTTTCTATCTCTAAATATTGGACATATTGTTCACTGAAATCCTTTGAAAACTCTCTATTCCAAACAATGTGTCTCTCTATGTACAAACTCAATATGATTTCATAAACTATGCTCTTATACCATGTTAAAACTCTTGAGAACATGGTAAAAATTCTAGTTTTATGTCTAACCTACATACTTAGGAAAAATTAGAATCTCTATCAAAACTACAAACTTAACTTTACTAGAAATTGAAAAACATTAAATTGAGGAATCTAGTAGTGGGTACACAAATATGAAACTTGAATCACATTACTAATTATTGCTCATGGAAGAAAGAATTACATTGAAATATTTAAACTTTTCAATTCACCCACTGCTTCCTAATTTGCAAAAATTAATGAATAAAAACCATACCCCTTCCCTCACATTTATAGGATAGGAGGTATAATGAATGTGGAGACATGAAAAATAGTTGTTTAACTATAATAAAACTAAATCGTAAATTTGTTCTTAGTGTCATTATTAGAAAACTCAACCTACATAAAAAAAATACTCATAGGAAGGTGTGCCCACTAGACGAGGGTATAGGTATGCATGTAAAGCACCTTATATAACCTTGGAGACATTCCACAAGGAAATAACCCTATCTAATATTGGAAAATTTTGACATGTGAATCACTCTAACTAGTTTTGCATGCAACTACTAACTCAAGAAAAATAAAAAATAGAATTGAACTACTAAATATATAAAGAATTTGAATTGGATATAAACTAAGGAATGTCACATGCATACACCCTCCATATCTCTTTCCTCCATAAATGTTCCCATATTGTCACCTATTGTTGTATATAATTGTTGAAGGAGTGTTTATTTCTACTGGTATCATTAATGTTGTTGTATGAAATATTTTTTATTATTACGATCATTGTATTGAATATTTTCTTGAATACCTACCACCATACCTTCTTTGTATTAACCTAGATATTTTTTTCTTGTTGTTTCCATTAATGAAGCTCCATTGGACAATTTTTGAGGTACTAAAATCCCAACACTTATCTTCATCCTTGTCCCACAAATTCGCCCACATATGAAATCCATTCTTCTCCAACTTTGTTCTTGCAAACGAAAAAATGAGCTCAAGTTGTCCTCTTTTTCGTCAAGAAACTCCAAATTGATCCTGAAACCAAAATCCATCCTTTTGGATAATATACATAGTCACAATTCAACTCTTTGGATATCCACTTTGATGCTTACAATACCCTCTTGATAACACAAGAATTGTAGATCTTAAAAGCTTTAGTCACACCCTCTGTGGTAGACACCATATGGGTTGGGTATTCCATTTACATTAAGCATTTTGGATCTGATTCCAAATGAATATATACCAAGGTGAATTGATGCTAATGTCCTCAACAACTCGTTGTGCTATGAAGGGTTTCATTTGAGGATGTGTATTTGATAGGTAAGGCATTTGATCCTTTTTGGGAAAGTAGAAAGGTATGAAAAAACAATGGCATTGCTCTTTTCTCACTTAGGTTTCCCAAAACAAAATGTCAAAGAAGTATTTCCCTATGAACATAGTTACCAGCTTGTCGAGAACCCTCCATATTTATTTCTTTTTTAGAGGTGACATTTAGTGGCTATGTTTACCCATGTTTCAAAATGTGGAGCTACTAGTAACACAATTTTTGGGGGCATTAAAATAGGCACCTTTTGCAACCATGACATTAACATCATAATAATTTTGTCAACACAAAATTTAAAATAAACACATGAATCAAGAAGTGGTGCTAATGGTAACACCATTTTTTATTTTTGACAGGAAAATTGCAACTTATTTGAAACCTCTCGGCTTGACATGTGCTACCATCGCAACGAAAACTTTAAAATCATCATCTAAATCGAAAAGTGGTTCTCCTAGTAGTTTTCCCCTTTTTTCTAGGGACAAAATTACAATTTTTTTGAAATCATGGACTTGACAACTAATACCCTTGGAGCTAAAATATTAATATCAACAACATAATTGAAAACAAGAACTACTAGTATTACTCTTTTATTTTATTTTCACGCTTACAATTAAAAGATTTTGGAAATCATAGCCCAAAAACCCGACACTATTTCAAACAAAATTGTAAAAAATAAAAAAGAGAGAGGGAAAAACCCCAAACAGAAAAGGGTCTGATTTTATTTTTAAATGAAAATGAAAAAATAATAAAAAATAAACATTTTAAATTGAAAAAATAATAATAAAAAAACCATCAATTTTTTGGTTTAAAAGAAAAAAAGATTTTAATTTTATTTGTAAAAGATACTACTTATATGTACATGAAAATATTTACATCATCAAATAGAAACACATGAAAAAGATATAAGGGTATATACAATGAACATCATGTCCTATTCCAAAGGGATACTACAATAGTGATAAAGTTATAATAAGAGATTGAATCTAACAATTTGGCATCTCTAATCAGTAATGCCCCTTTTGCTAGAAGTTGCAGACATACCTCATATTGCCATAATTGACAAAAATATAACAGAGAACTAACCTCATTATCAAAAACAAACTTGCAATAGATTTTCCAAATTATATACAAAGGGGAAATTGTTAAGCATATCCTAATACCATCCAAGGAATCTCAGATCACTGATATGGAATAAACAAACAAAATTTACTACCAATGCAAATACCCCTGAAGGATGTTTTCCAATAGAGATTGAACTTGAGCCCAACAAGATATCTCAAAGAATAATTCCCACAAGATGTGCTTCATTGATTATGAATTCAGACAAGAGGGGCAATGCCCATAAAAAATAACACTTTTGGCCAACCTAGCTTTGGAGGGGAGACCATGGTAGATCACGAACCAAGAAACAAACCGAAGCTTATAAGAAAATTGAATCAAATATACCCTATGAAAATGATGAATCGAATGGCTCTATCCATTAAAAGAAATCCACTTGGAATTAAGAATGGTACATAATTCATGTTGTTGATGTAGAATGGAGTAGAGCTTACGGGAATCATGCTAAGTCAAAGGATGTCTAAAACTCCACTCCTAATCTCGCCAAAATGGATGAGTGATACCAATTTTCATCTAAAAAATATCCTCTTCGGGGTATGAGCTTAATAATTTCCATCAAAGTATTCCAATCTGTAAAATAAAATGCAAACTCCCTAGCCACTAAATTTCAGGTCTTTTAAGAACAAGATTTGGAATCCCAAATATCCCTCTAGAAGAAAATATTATTTATGTTAAGCCTCCTAGCTTACAAATGAGTGATGTCAAATATGCATGTACCCTCCTACTTCCAACTCCAAATTTTCCTCCTTGCCATATCCTACCCTAATATACTACCTGACCACTATCAACAAACCAAATCTAGCATCCTCCTCCAAGATGTCTTGATACTCTTGAAGATGAAGGGCCTTGAAATATGGAAATTATGAGGAGAAGAAATGATATCACATAAAACAAATAATTACTTTACTTTTCCAACATGATGAACTAAAATCAATCTATGTTGCATCAAAAATGCCAAGGGGATGAGCCTTGTAAACACCTAACCACTCATTTAGTAGCCAAAATGCTTTCTTGGGTTTATACTTTAATCATACCAAGGTCCCCCTCATCCTTGGGAATGATATAGATTGTCCAAGGGACCATGGTAATATCATGAGCCCCAGAATACTTGGATCACAAGTAAGAGCACAAAAATTGTTCCAATTGGGGAAAATGTTCCCTGCTTGAAAGCCAATAGGACACATCCATATCCACATGTCTTTTCAAAGGTAATTATTTTTAAAAATATAAAAAACAAAAGTGTGTGTGTGCATATATATATATACCCCCGGATGGGGTGACAACTGGACAAAGTCAGAGGAAATATGGCATGGGGCGACAACGGGAGTTAATAACCCCGACCTCCAAACCTCCACCCATTATTTCAGAATGACCTACACCCAACATAGAGTAATGGAAGTGCATTTGAACATCCTTGTAGGTTTAATGCCCCCCCGTGAAATCCATACCAAGCATACCGTGCTAGGCACCAGGCTTAGAGAAGCCATCACCTCGGCTCTCATGGCTAGCCTATATGTCAATTTGAGCTGCACTAAGAGGGAAAAAGCCATGCTAAATTCATTCATTCCCCCTCTACATTTGGTATTGTTCCTTGGATCTTTTGGGAAAATTCTTTGTTTTTCCCTCTGAAACTATTATTTCTCCCTCGCTCTCTTAGGCGAATTCTCTCTTTTTCCCTTTGCAATTGTGCTCCTACCCCTCAAATCTCTCAGGAGAATTCTCTTCATTTCCCTCTACAATTTCTCTTTCCTTACATCTCTTTTGGGATCTCCCACGTTCTTCCCACCAGTCCCTCTACTCTCCTCCTTCACTCCTCCACAAACTAGCCTCTAGAATCTCTCCACCATGTCAAGAGAAATGAGGAAGTACATGAGAGGATCATTGTATTACATCTCCCTCTCTAGATGCGACATACTCACCCCTTCCCAATTGGATCTCATAATAGTCAAGAATAATAGCCAGAGGTCTCTTGAGTTTCCATTGTCACCCACTCACTCTCATCCTTTGATCCATGGAAATCACCCGGTCAAAGAGGAGACACCACCTTCGAAAGAGAGCACTCCTCTACACACTAATCCTCTTTCCCCCCCACAAAATCCATCCACAGGACCATGTGTTTGGCATAGGCAGCTGGACGGTGGAGGAAGAAATTACACCAATCTAGTAGGTGGAGAAGCATATGAAGAGAATTTGCGAGGATAAGGAGGAAGATCCACCTCTTCTCTCCACAAATCGACTCTCGTATGAGCACCTCTGAATCATTTTCAAAATTCAGCAAAAGCAATACGACCAACTGCACTCTAAGTGCATCCTCAGCCAAAGAATGGATATTTTGTTCGATGCATTAGCAGACACTCCTGTGTGCTATCACTGCCCAACATGTGGACAAAAGTTCATCCTGGCCTACAACATCCATGGCTGCCCGAGCTCACCCAAAGATTAGCTCCTCCAAGTTTTTTGTTTTTTGTTTTCTCTCATCGTAAGCTAGATGGTCATGGCAAGCAGTATTAGATCATTTTGTTCATATAGGTTTGTTTACACTGTGATGCATCAAACTCTAAGTTTTTAATGGAAGACACATGTTCTAATTTCACTTTTGTAGAAGAACAGGTGGCTAACAGATGTCATTGTACAGACATAAGTAGAAATTAATACAAGGCTCTTACTTTATTTACAATATATATATATATATATATATATAATTCTTCATCATCATATAACTCAAATAATAAGACACTGATACAGAATCTTTTCATCTAGTCACTTATAAAGAATTTCATTAAATGAGCATAAATTAAAGTACACCACTAAGCAAGGAAAATCTCAATAATGAAGAGACATAAGCATCAATCTGAACACAAAAACTTGATAACAAATTTCGTCCCTGGTGGACTACATCTTCGGGTCCTACTCTCAAATGGGTATGCCTTTTTATTAACTTAGTAAAAGAATTTGTCAAAATACATAAGCATACCTCATTTTGAAATCCATCTACAAAAGCTTTGCTCAGATAAGAAAACAGACAACACCATTGGATTCGTGGTGTTGAATTACCCAAAAATGACTGTCTTCACTCTTTGATCTGAATCTTGCACTCCCAAGCCCAAGAAAAACTATGTCTCGGTTTATATGCCCTACAACTTGCAATAAATGATGAGAATCTGTCTCGAAAATTATGTCGGTCCATACCTACACATGCCCCCTTGCAACCTAGGTATATTGAACTTTTAAGAAAAAAGCGTGTCCTTGTAATCAATGGAAGGCCATTGGCCTTATGGTTATTGGAACATATATTAAGGTGTTAATAGAGGGGGAGGTCCTAGTTGTAACAATGTGTATATTTGAAATGATTTTTCCCACTGAGTTTAGCAGTGTTCTAGATGTGATGGTTGGACGCCATATTTGGTGGGGTCTCTCCAGATTTTGTGGATCCGCAAAATATTTTTCTATATATTTTTTTGGAAAATTCGCTCTCGGGTTGTCATTGGGAATTTTCCCACTGCAATGTGGTAGCCAACCTTAGGGCCATGTCAACCACTATACAATCATCCTTCCATGTTAGCGTATGGTCTACCAACTCAGCTACCAACTCATCATGCCACATCAGTCGCCATGTCACTGTATGCAATGTCGCGTGGCACAATTTTATTGGTCCATGAAATGACCTAGAAATGAAAAATATGAGTGACATGTGGCATCCTCTAGTGCTTCATGTCACCATTTTGACATCATGTTGATGTTGGCATGACAAGTGTCACCTCCTACTCATGCCACATATTTTGTAGGGATGTTTATGTCATCTGTACTAATACTGATGTCAACATTACAGATGTTGACTAATCCCCCTACTGACCAACCTAGGTTGACCAACATTTGACCATGAATATCTTTCGATCCGTAATGTTGTTTGATTACTCGTTTGATCCATTGGAAATCTTTCGATGCTCTCTTCGCGGTGATTTCATTTTCACCGAGTTTTGAGAAATTTGATTTTTTTCCCTTTCTCTGTATGTTGAGGCCATTATGATCTTCATGAGTTGCTTCTATGAATTTTGATTTGTCCTTAGTCTTCTCTAGATCCTTTTTGGATCACGAATTCCCACCGAGAGATTTTTGGACCACCAAAATATTTCATCAATCAACATATAAGTGAAGGAAAAGTTCCCTCACCTTGTCCTTCTCAATCCACTTTGCCTTGCTTGGATGTGCGCTCTTTAAGCCTACTCAAAGATAATCAACATCACCCATGTGTGAAGTCCTTGTCCTTATATCTAGGATGATATCTTCATTTAACTCATCCAAGTTCTCAGGATAAAACTTATAAACTTAAGGTATTGAAACATCCTCATCCTGATCCATGATCATGGGAATCTCAAAACATTTCAATTTCTCTACATTTACAACTGAGTAAATATGCATATAAGGTGGAATATCAAAAATAAAAGCATTGGCACCATTTTTCTCCAAAATAGTGAAAGGTTCATAATGAATGGGCTTGAGTTTCTTGCCTTCAACCTTCAGTCTCTCCTTGTTGATGTGAAGCCATAACTAGTGTCCAACCTGGAAATGATGATAAACCCTTTGTTTGTCATGCCAAGCTTTATACTATGCTTGACTTTAATCCAATTGTTCCTTGACTTTCTGATGCACCTGTTGGATCCTCTGGATGAACTTGCGGGCTCTGTCTTCATTTCTTTATTCATTTGAATTGGCATCTCTCCCATACATCAAGTCCAAAGGAACTTTAGGTAGGTACCCAAAACATGTCTCAAAAGGATAACACTAAGTGGAGGAATGTAATTCTTGGTTGTAAGCATGTTGTACATAGGGTATTTTTTCATCCCATAACATGGGATGCTTGTTGTAGTAGCCTCAAAGAAAAAGTACCATTGTTCGGTTTACAACCTCTATCTACCCGCCGGTCTATGGATGGAAAGGAGTGATCCTCTTCAATTTGGTGTCCATCATTCTCCACAAGCTTGTCCAAAAATCCCCAAAGGAATCGAGTACCTCAATCCAAGATAATGGATTTGGTAACACAAAGTGAACCTAAACATGCGAAAAGAAGAGATTAGCATCCTTCTCAACAATGATCTTCTTTTTACATGGAATTAATACTGAAAGAAGAGATTAGCATCCTTCTCAACAATGATCTTCTTTTTACATGGAATTAAGATACACATCTTGTTGAACCTATCCACTACAACATACAAATAGTCATGACCCCCTTTTGACATTTATAAACCCCTTGCAAAATCCATGGAGATACCTTCCCATGGATGGGATGGAATTGGTAGTGGTGAGTATAGCCCCATTTTTCTATTAGTGGGATTACAAATAGAATACATCACACACCCTTTTACATATTTAGTTACAATTTCTTTCATTTGAGGCCAGTAATAAAACCTCTGTAAATGAGACATAGTTTTTCCTACGCCAAAATTCCTAGACACAAGAGAAGTGTGAGCTTATCGTATTACATGGACTCATTCACTTGTAGGAATACATAGCTTTCCAAGATGGTAGAGTTGTTTTCCCGCTAGACAATAGTTCTCTACATGTGCACCATAGGTTAGATTCTCATACACTTCTTTAAAATATTCATCAATGGAATATTGTTCCACATAACTATCATGAGATAAACAAGTATTCTTGAAAATAACAGAAGCAACAATAGGAGGTATAGAAAACATATCAGCTACCTTGTTACATGTACCCTTTTTTTACTTGATTATCAAATGAAATTGTTGTAGAAAACCCATCCATATGTAGTGTCGAGATTATTGTAGTTTGGTTTGTTCTTGGAGATAACGTAAGGGTTGGTGATATGTATGTATGATTGTTTCCTTCCCTAACAAGTAGTGTTTCCATTTCTTTACGCTTTGAGCTAATGCATACAAATCTTTATCATTTTTTGGATAGTTAACAACATCTTGGTTAAAAGTTTCAGAGTGGTAACATATGGGCTTACGATATTGCATCAATACTGCACCCATCGCGTATCCACTAGAATTTGTCTCAATCTCAAAGGGATGTTGAAGTTTCGACAGTGCTAATACTGGTGTGGTATTGATATTTTCCTTCAAAGGGTTGAAATAATTTTGTTTCTTTCCTCCCCACTGAAAAGTGTTGTTGAAAATCAAATAGGCAATCATAGCCAATTCACTCCATTACAATCCTCTAACCAATCAACTAGAACAACTCGTCACCCATCACCACCTAATCTACCAACTATCACCATCATATCTCCATCATGCAGAGAAGAGATTAAACCAACCTGTTCTTTTCACCATCCTCTCTTTTGAGCCTCATATTTGGTGAATCCATGTTCCCCCTCCTCACGTACTATACACCACCCCAATGATTTTAGAGTTTTCACACTGATTAAGGCATGAAAAGGAGCTGCTATAAAGGAGAAGTTTGAAATGAACCTCCTCCAATACTCGAGTGCACCTAAGAAGATCTGTATCTCGGTTACACTTTTGCGCTCAGGACAATTTACAATTACATCAATACAGGAAGGATCAATTTGTAATTGTCCTCCTCCTACAATATGACCTAAGTACACAAGTTAAGTCTTTCCAAATTCACATTTATAAAATTTTACATACAACTTTTCCCTTTGCAAAATATCCAATACTTTATTTACATGCCTCACATGTACATCCCAAGTACCACTAAAAATAAGAATGTCTTCTAAATATAGAATCACATAATCAACTAGGAAAGGCCAGAATACATCATTCGTCACATGCATGAAAGTTATTGGAGCATTACAGAGCCCAAATGACATAACTAACCACTCAAAAAATGTAATACCCCAAGGATGAGCCCAATTATATCTATGTATTGTAAACATGTTTTGTAGGATGGTGAGCCGAGCAATTGTAAGTTGGTAAGCTTATGTGCAAGTAGGCCGGAGAGCCTAGGTGTTAAAGGGCATGGGCCTGTTTTGTACATGTAATTATTCACTTTGTTGATATAAAAACATCGATTTGTGTAGACCGACCACGAAGAAATAGTGATGGGGGAATAAGTTTTCACAAGGTTGGGTAAGGGAGGAGGCTAAGTGTTGGGCCTAGGGGATAACCAATGGGGATTACCTCTAAAGGGGATAATAATTTATTATTATTTCCTAAAAGGATAAGGTGGACAATTGATGAGTGTTGTCCCAAGTTCTTGGGAAAGGAACATATGAAAAATAGAGTACATGCAACTTCCGGAAGACAGGTGTCGACTTGGGCGCATGCAGTTACAATTGAAGAAGTAAATTGTGTTACGGGTTCACATTCCATTCTTCCATCCATCATCTATCTTGTTTGACCTCTTTGATCGACCTCTTCATAACCATGCACCTCTGAAAATCAAAACCATGAAGCCAACCGATGTGAGTCTGTGAACCCAGTCTATCCACTCTTGTAGAGCCAAGTTTGTACCTAAACCATTTTTGGGTTGTTACCTTCTGTTTCCTGAGTTCTATTGACCAGTGGTTGTTTTCCTCACCTTGCTGGATCCGATTCGAAGACTGGTTGAATAAGTGGGTTTTCAGGCCCATGACTGAAGAGGTAGGTTGTCAAGCCTGCGAGCATATCTCTCCAGGAGAGAGAGTTTGTTGGGAAGTGATTTTATCCTAGAGAGATTCCATCACTAGCTATGGAGCTTTGATTCTTGATTCGGCCTATTCCTGAGACCCTGAAAGGGGAGGTGTAGCAGTCGATGGACTGTGGAACAATAAATATGCATATTCCCGTGGTGGAACAGGCATGTGGGGAATGGCATTCCATGAGTAGTGGGAGTAATAAGGCTCCTGGATAGAATCCTCCCAGTTGCACTATGTAGTGTCCTGTAATGTCAGCCTAGCCTAGTATTTCCTTTCCCTGGGTAGAACTTAGTCCCAGCTTGGGGGTGACCCACTGCTGAGCGTGATGATGAGTGTGGTCTAAGTCTGGTAGGTTCGTGGATGTTCTACACGCAGTTGGTGAACTTCAATTGAAAGATACGTACCCATTCCTATGTTAATTTACATGTTGTGTATATGTACATGTGCTATAATTGATGAATATTGCTTGTATATATTGTTATATTATGGTTTTTTCCTATGAGTAATGCATGTATGCTGTTATTGTTATTTCTGCATTAAACTATGTATGAACACAATATGTTGTCTTTTTATGTTTATATTTATATGCATATGATAATTATAATTTAACCGACTTTAGTGGTCGGGACATTACACATTGGTATCAGAGTCGTAAAGGAAAAGTTAAGGTTGTGTTGGAGGGGTTACCGGACTTGTTGGTGGCTAGGGCTGTTACAAATTGGTATCAGAGCATGGCTTCAACACTGAGCCTAGATGGGCCATGTCATTGGAAATTGAAGAAAAATTTTCGGAAAGAATTGTTATCAAAGTAGACAAAATTCGAGTTTAGAGGACGGTTTCAATGCTGAGCCTGGATGGGTTGGATGAGTGGTCTTTCGACCCAAGGTTTCAAGTGGAAATTGTGTCTGGAGGAGCCAATTTCGAAACTCAAAACATTCATGAGTGCCAATAGGTTACCTTGGTCATGTTACGAATCTCAGGAGGGGTAGTGGTATTGTAAAACTATGAAAAACGTGGTATTGGGCCACAGAGTAATGTGGGTCGTAGAATCTATTCAGAAGGAGGAGGAAAAATCCTAACCGTTAGATCTGGTGATGTTGCAAGGTGGTTAGCCATGAGCTCCTTTCAAAATCCATGGAGTGGCAGAGTCCGTCTGTGCCCTGGATTTGAGGAGAAAATATTGACTGTTAGATCAAGCAAAGAGAAGATCGTAACTTCGGAGTTCGAAAATCGGGAGAAGAGGGATGTGTTGATTCACAAACTTCCAAAACCAGAAGTTTCGAAGAAAAAGAGGAAATCATAATTTTGGATTTCAAGAGAATTAATCTATGCCGAGGGGAGAAATTTCGAAGTCCAAAGCCCCGAAGTCTCGAGATCCAAAGTCCCGAAGCTCCGAATTTTCAAAGTCTCAGAGCTCCGATCCCTAAAGCTCCAAAGAAAAAGAGGAAATCATAATTTTGTATTTCAACAGAATGAATCTATGCTGAGGGGAGAACTTATGAATTCTGAAGCCCTGAAGTCCCCAAGCTCCGAATTTGTGAAGTCTCGGAGCTTCGATGCCTGAAGTTCCACAGTGGGTGACAGTCATTGGATGATGTGTAGTCATGGAATGTTGATCCACCCCTCTTCGTGAGTTCATTAATTCAGACCTCCGAGAGACTGTGGAGAGGTACTTTGAAGACTTCCTACACTCGAAGTTCCGAGTAAGTGCCTATCGAACTAGCTCTAGGTAAGAACCCATGGTCACATGGGTTGGGGACTAACAGAAAGGGGATAATGCCCAAAACATTGTTGCAGAAGAGAGAAGAGCTAAGAAAAAAATTGAATTTGAAATTTTTCTTGATGACCATGACTCCATGAGTGGGGAACATGTTCGAACTGCCTCAGAGTTGAATGTTACAAGTGGAAAATCAAGAATTTGGCCATTATCACCCCCTAAAAATGATGGATTTTGAAATCTACGAAAATTCGCAAGGGGAAAAGACCTAGGCACAATTTCTTTTGGATATATGTATATATATATCATATGGGAGGAGTCAATATGCTGCCTAGTATGTTGGGGAAAATAATTATCTCTTGCTATTATGAAAGCTATTTTTTGAGTGTGAGGCAAGGAGAATTTTTCTGAAATAGAAGGACTATAGCTCAGGAGGAGTTCTAGAGTTCGCCCTCATGGATTCATGGTCAAGCTAGGTTGTTAGCGGTGCAAGTAGATTTGGTTGTTCCCTTCTAAGTTTGGGAGGAACTTGGTTGTTCCATTTGTTGTATGATAATTTCTCACATATGTCCATATAATCCTTCTCTTATTGAACGTTATTTTTTTTATGACTGATATAATGCATCTCTTTAATTATGGATGAATGGATTTATTGACTCAAATGTTGTTGAAATGAAATAAAATGTAGTATAACTCTCACAGTTTTATTCTATCCCTTGAGTAAGATATTTTCTATGTATTAACTGTAAATGGGACTGTGTTATATAAGTATATCGAAGGTGTAATTAAACTTATTACATATCCCTAAATCAGGCCAGAAAACAAAGGTGTATTCAACCCTACAAGAACTGAATATATGTGTTAACAAGTCACTATAGGAGCCTGGATTGAACCCTCCACAATAACGATATTCTAGGTCAGACAGTTAGCTCGCTTATTAGAACATGGATTGATAAACTATGAGAGTACTGTAAAGGAACCCGAGTACCTTTTGCGTAGGGAAATTTCCAAAATTCGAGGATTTCGTGCACACAAATCTTGTAAAAAGACCAAGAGAAGTTCAATTAATATTTAGTAGGAAGCAATTGAAATTCTTATGATGAATGTAAAATTACATTACCAAGGAAAATAATTATAAAAGAGACAACACAGTAAAGTTTTGGACTGTACTTAACTTGGTGTCTAAAGTAAAAGTTTTCTTCCTCCTCAACATCCTTGACAACATCATCCACAAACCAAAGGGGGGTTGGAGGAGGCAAGGACTGCCTCACGGGTAGCCTTGTAGTCAAAAGGGGTCCATCATTAGATTTTAGAAACCAAACATTTAGAAATATTTCCAGAAAGAGAATAATCATACATCATCCAAAAAAATATAAAATTGAGTTTTCTTTCATGGATGTGATTTGATAAAAGCAGTTAAGACATTTAAACCTTTAAGACAACAAATAAGGTAATTCTTCGACCAGGTCCCAAAGGCCCGGGATAAGCTAAAATGACGAGAAACAGAAATGGTATTCATACTGGTACAAAAGTGTCATAGATTAAGGGAAAGAACTGTAGATTAAAAGGAATGTCATTTAAATTTTTGGATAACACGAATTAAACTGAACATGCCAAGAAATAAGTTATCACGAAATTAATTATATTGCAAAGATTTATCTCATGAGTTCTTTAACATTCTACCACACTTTAGTAAAGGCCTAGCGTTACTCGCCTACTCGAGAATTTAGACATTTCTTGATTTCATAAGGCAGAGATATAAAAGAAAACTAATTATGCCCTTCAAAGAAACAACTCGGTACCTTCACGAGTACCAAGACTTTACCCTCATAAATTTATAGACCAAGGATATCACTAAAAAAAATCCAGAGTTACTTGATATCGCCGTATCTATAACAAAAGGGAAAGACTCAATGACATGAAATTCATAAGGAAGCGCTCCTCCACACAATTGTGAAAACCAGTTCCCGACTAGGGTAGAAACCCCAAGAAAACAACATAGCACACAATCAAAACCACAAATAGATTTTGAATCTTTACCGAAGTAACAGATTTTACGAAGGTCTCAAGTACGAACTATTGTTTTACCTTGAGCCCGTAAGGTTCGAGGAACTTAGACAGAGAAACATTTAAAATACAGTGAGTCATCATCACGCATGGTCAGAGAAAACAATACGAAGGATAGGTATAAAACCAAAGTAAACCCCAAAACACTACTTAGTGAAATTCCATTACCAAAATTCTAAACCAGACCCTCTTAAGAGTTTCTGAAAGAACTGATACATACAGGAAAACATTTCATAAAATTGAGATTCAGATATATAACAACCAGAGAATCCTTACCTAGTTTATGGTAGCATTTGATAGATGTGTTCCGCCATGCTCTTCTCTACCAGAGCGAACCCAACTCCACCAAAGTGATGGTTATGCTACCATGAAACACTGAAAGAGGGTTATCACAGTAAACAAAGGGCAAGCTACATAGACCCGAGAGGATGGGTGAAACAATAGACTTGGGAGAATCCCAGTAGGTTAAGATTAATGGAATTAATACAGATTTTTACCCATCCCATGTGATTATATCAATGTGGAAGCAATTTGATGGACACAGTAAACAAGTTATGGTCCCAAGGAGACGAGTTATAGACCTCCATAAATGTCATTGGTAGGGCTCATTTACACCATGATAGTCATATACTATCAGACTAGGACAAGTGTAACGACATATTAGTTCTAGGTTAAAGTTTAGTTAGAATTCTATACTTCATTCCAAATCCATTATTCCTTGTTCTAGTGTTACTTAGAGGTTTATTCCTAATGAGTGGAGTAAACAACTAAGAATAAGCAACAGTCACCCAACCATTTGATTCAATTGTTCTAGGCCTTAACGCTATCATGTGTCAAATGTCATATGGATAGAATGTGTTCTGTCACACAAGTCTGAGGGGTTAATTTCATTAATTCAAAGCCAGTAGAGAAATACGCATTTATTAATTTCCATAGTATGTATATAACTTGCGGTTATTGAATGTTTACTCGATGGTGAATATATATAAATTCCTTAATACGAAGTGAGTGTCGAAATGTGCATTTGTTGTTTTCCATAATATGTATATAAATAGCTTGCGCAAATTGAATGCATACTCTATGGTGAGTAACTATATATGTATATAGTTACATTCTCTTAGGTATCAAACTACCTTCCTTAAGAATAGGAATAAGTTAGATTTCTTTAGTTCCAATTGTCAAGGATATGGTAAATGTAAAGAATGAAAATAAAAGGTAGTGTTAAATCACATCATAGTATCATTAAGAAATGTTAGAGAATAAATGAAATTATTTCATAATAACCCTAGAAAAACAAATTATAGGTAAATTAGGGGTTCATTACAGGTCGATATAGGTCAATGATGAGTGATAGAGACGTGTGATTGCGGGTCGAAACTAGGGAGTTTCTCTGGGGTTCATATCTTCCATGAAACTACAAAATATAATGGGAAAGGGATGGTAGCTATATGCCATCCATGTATTAAATGGAAAAGGCATGGAAGAAGCATTGGAAAAACCTTCTGTTATTATGAGAGTTTGTGGATGTCTTCCCAGAGAAGTTACCAAGGTTTCCACCTAAGAGGGAATTGACATTTATGATAGAACTAAAACCATGAACCGAATCGATAGCGAGAACACCTTATCGGATGTTGACCCCTGAGTTCTAGGAGTTGAAAATGCAATTGAAGGAGTTTCTAGATATGGGACTTATATGACCGAGTGTGTCACTGTGGGGTGTGCCTTTTATTTTTATACATAAGAAGGATGGGCTGTGGAGACTCTGCATTGACTACCATCAATTAACAAGGCAACGATCAAGAACCAATATCTGTTCCCAAGGGTTAACGATCTATTTGATCAAATGAAAGGCACAATGGTGTTTTCAAAGAAGGAATTGAGAACAAGGTATCAGTATTTACACATCAAGGAGGAAGACATCCCTAAGACCACCTTTAAGAAGAGATTTGGACATTACAAGTTTACGGTTTTAATATTTGGACTGACGAATTCTCTAGGGATATTTATGATCTTGATGAATTGGGTGTTCCACCAATACTTGAGCAAGTTCATCCAATTATACATTGAATATTAATTTTGATATATTCTGTGTGATGAACACTTGCACTTGGTACTATAGTCTCTATGAGAGAACAAATTGTATGGGAAACTATCTAAATGATCCTTTTATTAATCGAAGATTCACTACTTAGGGAATGTAATCTCCGGTGAAGGTGTCATTATCGATCCAACAAAGATCGAGTTTATTGTGGAATGGCCTGCATCGAATATGTCCCAGAAGTGCGTAGATTCATGGGTTTAGTGGGATACTATCGAGGGTTCATCGAGGGTTTTTTGAATATTTAAAATCCAATTACGAAATTGCACAAGAAGAATAAGATGTTTGACTGGAACAAGAAATGCACAGAACCATTTCGGAGACTCAAGGAGATTTTGATGAAAGCATCGATACTAAGGCTCCCTAACATGAACGAGGATTTCTTGGTATGCACTGATGCATCCAAGGAAGGCTTAGGTGGAATCTTGATGCAAGACAGTTGAGTGAGCTCTTACATCTCTAGAAAGTTGAGAAGGCNGTTAGCCATTGTTTATGCCTTGAGTGTATGGAGACACTACCTTATTGTACAAAAAAATTAACTAAAAATGGACCACTGTGGTTTACATCACATCTTTACGCAAAGAGACTTGAACACATGACAACGACGTTGTTCAAAATTTATTAGAGAGTATCATTTTGAGATTTTCTACTTAAAAGGAACAATGAATAGAGTGGCCGACGCATTGAGTCGAAGACGACACGTATTTTCAATGATACCTCTTCAAACGAATCTACGTGAAGAGATTCTAACTACAACATGATGCTGACTGGTATAAAGAGGGTATGGAATTTTTTGGTCAAGACACCATGATGGTACCAAATGGGGGAAATAATATGGACAATGACAGATATTTGAGATATAATAACCGGATTTACTTCAACCCAATGACAAATTAAGAAGTTTTGATCTTATTCTAAGCTCATTGAGCAGTGAACATGGCTCATCCAGGAGTCATGAAGATGAGGACCGAACTTAAGCCCTTGTTCATCTGGAAGTGATAAAGGAGTACATCGTTAACTACATGGAGAGATGTCTAGAAGCTCGGTAGGTGAAGGATGAATGTAGACATCGATAAGGATTACTACAACCACATGATTTTATGGAATAGAAATCAAAAGTCATCAGAGGGACTTTATTGTTGGGATTGTCATTAATGGTAGGGAGGAATGACTTGATTGTCATGACAATTGACACTCTAACGAAGAGTTTACATTTTGTACCTATGAGTACAACGCATCAAGTGGTAGGTATAGCTACAATTTATATCAGAAAGATTTGAGACTATCAGACATATGAAAGGAATCCTATGCAATCAGGGATTCAGTGTTTTCAAGACGATTTTGGACAAGTTTCCAAAGATGCCTTGGGAACACCACTAAACTTTAGTACAACATGTCGTTGAGATAGACATGACGACCAAAGGAACAAACTAGTTTGGGAAGGTTGTGTTGCGTATGTGTGTGTTTGACCAACAAAAACGTTGGGATTTGTTATGGCCACTGGCCAAGTTTGCGTACAAAAACAACTACCAAATCACCATTGAGATGGTTCCATTTTAGTTTCTTAATGGGTGAGTGTGTCAGATGCCTTTGAGTTGGTATTGAAAGAAGCAAAGGATATGTAGAAAGGGGATGAAAGAAGCGCATGATCGATAGAAAGGTTTGTTGATGCACATTTCATTGACCATAATTATGAAGAGACTAACGACTAGACATGCCTCATTCATGGGGTGTTGCACAATGTTTATATTGTATCTCTGTGCGACTTTAGGTCAATGATCCTACGCATGTGATTGAATTGAGTTCTTGGCAGATTTTAGGTGAGGGTGCACTCACGAAGGAGCCAATCCACATTTTGGACCATCGCATTCAATAGCTATGGCATCGAAAAATCGATCAGGTGAAGGTCCAATGCGACAACTAGTTCACACTTGACAATCCGAGAGGACGCATATGATATGCGTCATTAATTTCCATTTTTGTTTGATAGCTTGACATATTGATATTTTTAGACACCTTATTTCGACATTTATATATTTCCAAACTTTGGGACGAAGTTTAAATCAAGAGGGGGTGTGTGTAACATCCCGCTCTTGTGCACACTAAGAAAAATTATCCTTTGAGGACACTTCCGTGCAAGTGATCCAGGTCATTATACTCTTGGTTGTTTTCATTATGATTATGATATATTTTGGATTTGAGTATATGTTATTTTTGTTGTATTTACATCGACATGTGCTATTGACTAGGTTCTCCTAAGTGTGCAGGACTCTGGACGTTAGAGGATACCTGGGCATCGATGAAACTCCTTGGACTCTGGATCGAGTAAGGGAGTGGATTGTTAGGGTTTGAATATTGTTTATGTGACATATGTACATATGATTAGATATTATGATGTTGATTGTTATCGATGACATGTTTCTTTGATGGATGCAGGCTGACAATAGCTTACCGACAAGACCCACATTTGGAGTAAAGGGGTCAAACATGACAACTAAATACATTGAGGGAGATGTGTGGAAGAAACCCTACCACAACCTACTAGTACTCCTTCCATGGCTCGAACTATAGGTTAACGACTACCTAGTTATAGAATAACCATGATGCCATGAGGAAAAACTGTAACAGTTGCTCACGATGATTCTAAGGGGCATGCGATAAGGAAGAGTCCTTATTCCTTTGAGACCCTTAGTCTCCCACAAGATCAAATGGTGAAGTATTGACTCGAGGGGTTTGATGTGTAATAAACACATTCAAGAGGCAAGTGGCACCTCTGGAGCATGTAGTGTGTCTTGAAGGGAACGTTGCACAAATAAAAAAAAATCATGTGAGTCACGTCCTTGTAGCATGTAGTGTGTCATGAAGGGAACACCGTGATTTTAACTATGGTGAGTTAATAAACCTAGTGACTGGAAAAATATAACTCCTTAGGACCTCATCGGCCTTAAAATAAATGATGTGATGAGTAAAGTTTAATAATAATTTTCCCCTCAAGAACTGTTGCCAAGCCTAGTGAATTTAAAACCCAGGTCTAAGTAGAACCTCTCAAAAGAAAAAAACTAATTAGACATAACAAGAAGGGGGTAAAGAAAATTCAATCTTTATTAATTAAAGTAAAATTTTTAATGAAGGTTTAATTATTAAAAAGGGAGTAAATGTTTATTTGTCTAAACTTGGTAATTCTGAACTTAGTTAAAAAAAGGGGAAACTTGAAGAAAAAGGGGAACTTAAAGAAAAAGGGAAACTTAAAGAAAAAGGGGAATGCCTAACTTAGTAAGGAATCTAGGCTTTGTAACTTTCTATTTAAGAACTCAACTAGGATTTAAGTAAGGAAGAAATCATTTAAGAATTGTAAGGGAATAGTGGGACACCGAGGAGCATTTTCAGGAATGCTTTTAGGTGGGTGAGGCATTTAGGAAAATTTAATTAATTAATAAATTGATTTTCTCGTGCAACTAGGGGATTGGGCGGCATGTGTATGGGGGAGGTTTTTCCTAATTAAATAAATGAAAAATGAATCTAATGAGAGTTTGGAAAACTAATCACTTGAAAACTATATTAAAAGGATGGCAGAGGAGCAGTATGGATTACGTCTAGTTTTCCTAAGGTTATGCTGTCGGGATTTCATCTTCACTATATTTTATCTTGTAAGAGTTGGAACACCCAGCTCGGGTAACGAGTGGTATCTCGACCTTGCGAGGCGAGATGAGAGATAATGTTCTCTATTGTTTGCATGGACCCTTTGCAGCTTAGGGGGCTCAGGGGAAGAAGAGTAGCCCTAGCATTGGCTGGGAGGTACCGGTGAGGTCCCATAAGTCAGGCAGGATCATGATGGATTCGGTATGCGTATTTGAATTTTGTTATATTTTAGTTAAAATTTTCCTGTGTATGAGATTATAATGATGATGAAGCAACTGATGCATTTGCAGTTGACATTATTCTATCAGTTCATAATAAGGCTTTAAATCTAAGTTTTTAATGAGTTTCAATTCGTATTGGGGTTTTAGGTTGCTGGTTTGTAGTCAAGTTGGGCTCTTAAAACTCGTTTTTCTTGTAGCCCCTCCCTTCAGTAGTGATTACAGTGAATTTTTTGAGCGATATTGTTGAGAAATTATAGTGTATTTTGTTGAGCGATTACAGTGATTTGTTGAGCGACTTTGTTGGGAGATTTAGAGTGATTTTTGTTGCGTGATTATATTTATTTTCTTGAGGGATTAAAGTGATTTTGTTGAACGATTTTGTTTCTTCTACAACGAATTCTTGGCATAAATTTATTGTTGCTTCACCAGCAATTTGGTTTTATTAACTCTCTCTGCATTTTTTTATATCTGTTAGCGTTTATATTTTTCTATGCTCTTTGATTTCATTTTATCCCTTCATGGTGTTTTCAAAAAAAAGTAAGTGCTTATGCAACCATCACATCGTGTATCCCTGTGTCTTTGGAGAGAGTCTTGACGACCCACTTGTACAAATTAAATTTATGTGTTGCCTACCTATTCTTGTAAAAAGAAAAGTGCGGAGTGATAATTTTGAAGACAAAACACTGAGAATTTTAGAAACTCATTCTGGCCCTTACTCAGGGGAATCAATACTAGCAATTGGTTTCAATTGTTTTTAGTCAGTCAAGTTCAGCCTGAAACCTACAGTTAATTGTAAAATAAATAGGATGTCGTGGGAGTAACCACCTAGGATTTATTCTTAAAGGTTTCAGCCCTCTAGTTGAGATTTTTGTTTAAAAGGAATACAATTTCAGGGGAGGTAAGACCTTTGTAAGAGACCTGTTGCCTTCTCAATTTCAATATGGGTATGCCGAGGAATATGGGGGAGTATCTTTGAGCTGTAGCAACCCCCGTTTATTTTACTCGGGCATTCGTTAGCGACCAGTCAACAAAAAGTGGGTAAGCGCAATCGTGAACCTGAATGCATGAATTAGAATGCCTCAAGGCTTGTTGTCTTCAGTTCGTAACACAAGAGACTTTTACCCTCTCCCTTAATCTCTTTATCTTTACCCATTCAGCTTCTAGATGGAACCACACCCTGGAAGACCAGAACCATTGGGAGAAACCTCCCACTCTCCCACGGAGCGTTGGCTCCCTCGTGGGCATCCTCGTGGCTTGTCCCAGGTGGATTGGCACACATTGTTGGGTGACTTCTCTTCTTTTCCAGAGGAGTATTGTCAGGCCCATCCCTCACAGAGTCTGTAGTTCCTTTTAGCTACTTTGACATGCAAGAAACTAGCGAACTCGTGGGGAATCCAATGCTTCCTACCTCAACGACCATCTATGTGCTTCAATGAACTGGAATGTGTTTCCTTATAATACCTCTTCCATCTTTTTTTTCGTTTTGGGTGGTTGCATCTGTGAGGTGGGTTACCGAATATGTCCCTAATATGGTATTCTTATCCGCTAGTGTCATCGTTGTTCCTAACAATGCAATTTCCTTACCAGACTGCAAGTTTTTATTCTTTTCAAAAAAACATTAATTACACCATAATATTCGTGTCATCCTGTGCTTTTTTATTCCAATTTGAAATCTTTGTGGAATCTTTTTCCTGATAGGCCAGAAGGCCTGAGTATAGATATCCTATTCGTTAAACTCTGTTTGACCATCGAATTAATGCATGAATTAAAAAAATTATATTCTCTTTTAGTTAATGTTGATTGCACGAAATCGTCACTAAGGACAAGTTGTAGCAGTTAGAATTTGTCGTAGATTAAAATTATAGTATTAAATTTTAGTGGCTCCTTTTACATTTAAATAAGAAAAACAAATAAAATTTTAATATTTAAATTTAATGACTTGTTAATCGAAAACTAACTTTGCATTCCATCCTTTATAGCTTTATTGGGTTTTTGCTTTTTTAAGGAGATTGTATAAAACAATTTTGAATGAAAAAATTATTGTTTATGTGAATTTATTCATTTAAAACAAAAGTGTAAATTCATTTATTCTGTTGTAAATTCATATATTCGGAGAGGAACAATAATCAAGAAATCATATTCATATTATTGAGACGTCTTTTATTTAGTAAATTAATGAACATATTTTTTCTGGCCTTAATTGTAAACTTAGTTAAACGCCATAAGGGTCTAAGTATCCATAAGGTTATCAAACTTTCATTTCTCCAATGATTTACTAGCACATTGTTTCCCTGGCCACCTTCTTTCATCATGATTAAATAATCATTAATCTTTGGTGGAGTCTAATTAACGTGTTCGTAGAGGTTGAATGCTCACACACCTAGAAGTTAAGAAAAATGTTTGATGCGCCTAAAATTTTATTATGTAGAAGATTGTGCCATGACTTATGTCGTTGTTAGATGGATTGAGTATTTAAGTTTGTAGATTTAATTGTGCCAGGGAATCATGTTGATGTGTAATGTCTTAATATGTGGATTATTGCACTGGAATAATGCTAAGGTATTGAACGACGGTTGTAGATATTGATTATTGCACGCATTAAAATTTAATGTCAGGAATGGTGGATTCAGATATTAGATTTCATGCACCTATGATTGTTGTGATTAGTAGTTAGATTTTTGGCATGCATTAACTATTGATGATGCATGTATAACTAAGTGATTAAGACTGAACATGTGCGTTGAATGATGTATGGTGTAATGCTTAGATTTTACTTTTCTCGTGCATAATGAAAATTTAAGGTAATGCTTGATTGATTTGCTCTTTATTGTGGCGCTCAATGAAGGGTCAATGTATTGAATGATTGTTGGTTATTTACTTCTTGCACCAATTACTTTATTGTAACGAATGATTGTGTCATTGTGTGTTCGTCATTCACAGAGATGATGTGTCGAATTAGCTTTGTGATCGTTGTAAATGCATTATTGTTGTTTCACTTAGATAATGCACTATTGTCAATGATGTCGTTATTAATGGTGAGGTATTTTTTTTCCTAACAAAACTTTAAAAGAAAAAAAAAGTCACATGTTGGGCATCGGTTTTGTGGTGGTAACGACTTGGTCGTTAGATAAATGGACTAAGGGATATAGGAGTTATGAATCATAGGTGTTATGAAATATATAGATTCGAGGTTGTAAATAGTAAGAGTTATGGATCTTAGGGATTATAGGGATTAAGGGTTATAGGGATCATAGGATGGTAGGGATGGTAATGCTTAGAACTTGAGGGATTATAATATTTATTGCTTATATTAGAGGTCATAGTTGTTTGGATTCATAAACTTAAATGGATTATAGATCAGGGTTTAAGTGTAAGGGGTTGTAGTAGTTAATGGATATTGTGTTATGAAATAAGGGAATATAGAAGTTTAGGGTCAAATGCTAAACATCTTAAGGCTATATGTGTATTAGGTGTTAGGGGTTATAAGTGTCTATGGTAAAGGGATAACATCAAAAGTTATTATTACTAGGGGTTATGGATTCATGGTCATAAGTTTTAGAGAATATATAGATATCATGTTATATTAAGTATTAATATGAGTTAGTAGTAAGGGGTTATAAGTAATAGGGGTTAACTGACTTAAGTGTTAGTTTTCATGGAAAGAATTATGAGAGATAGTGGTTATCATGTTAAGAGAGTTAGGTGCTTGGAGTAATAAAATTTATGGGTTATAGTCATATATTTATATGTGCTAGGGATGATATCCTATATGTATTAAGAATGATTTGTTAAAGAAGTAAAACAATTATATTTTTTATTATTCGGAAGATATAAATATATGGTTCGGAACAATGGGTTATTCGAGTTAGTTTATAGATGAGGTTTTAGTAGTTAAACCTTAAAAGGTTTATATGTTCTAAAAGTTAGTGATTATATTAGATGTTATAGGTTATATATAGGTGATTATAGAGCACTCCAATACTCTTGGCCATAATTATACGTTGAAGAAACTGTTTTAAGTCGTGTTCTCTGGGCCACCATTACACGTTGAAGAATTTTAAATCGTGTTCTCTTATCCATCCTTACATGAAAACATTTGAAATATTTTAAAGTGGTTGCGTGGAGTCTTGTGCAACTAAATGCCTCACGTGGAATTTGGAGGCCCACCACAAGTTTTGTTTGGGTACATTTGAACTCGTTAGTTACCAGAAAACTGCATTTGAATGGTTGATGCACTAGTTGACGGAAAACTGCATTTGAACGGTCGATACACTAGTTGCTTTAAACGCAGCGACAAATTGGGATAGTTTATAGACGTAGCGTGCAGAATAGTTTCCACGTCTAATTCAGAGAGGAATTTTTGGCTTGAATTATAAGTAATTGAGGTCAACTGTTTATGGGTTTTAAATTAACGGGAACTTATTTTTCGCGTCCGCTTTCTCAGCTGGAGCGTCTCAAAATTCACGGAAGTTAATGACGGAATTTTGTCATTTCAGGTGAAGTAATTTTAATCATGTAAAGATTTTTTTTACCATCGTTGGAGCAGAGGTTGCAAATTTTGATCCTCAGAACCCTATCCCAACGAACTCAGTTCAACATCTCTAAAAATAAATAAATGAAGAGAAGCAAATTTGTGGTTGAGTGTTCGGTGTTTTAATTTAAATTATATCAGACGTCAAATTTAAATTGAGTGAAACGATAGACTTTACTGGAAAAACACCAGTATACCCAGTAAACCATTTAATAAGCCTGTGATCTTCCTTATGGAATTTACCTAGATTGGCAAATTGAGTGTTTTGCGGGATTTACGGATATAGTCGCCTGAGATCTAAAATAAGCTTACCATTTTTCATCTAGTGTATATTTCCTGGATTATTAGATTATTGTAGGGCTTGGTTTATATAGAGTGATTGTGTGTAGAGGTGCTCTATAATTTAGTATGGAAAAAATATGTCATTTGATGTTAGATTACAAAGATTTAAAAAAAAAAATCTTTATTTAAAAAAGTTGGTTCAATTAATAAAAACAAAAATTAGGAGGTAAGTATATCCTACTAGCTGTCAGAACTTGAGGAAAGGCTAAATGTTTGCAGCTCTAAAGATTTGATCCCTCTAAAATCTTTAAATCCCAGATTAAAATGAATCTATGGAGGTTATTTTAGAGCTACATAAAAATATGCATATGGATGACACAACCTATCCCTAACTATAAATATAAAATATCTATGTATGGTTATTCAATTGATGCAATATGTTTATGTTCATAGCTTATATTAAAATTTAGATATGCATAAAAATTGAAGTGAATTGATTTTAGTAAATTTCATATAAAATATTAATTTAAAAATAATAAATGTTAAAAACTGCAATCCTAGTTATGTTAATTAAGAAAAGTAAAATGTTGATAATATTAAAAATGTTTATTGTTATTAATAAGTAAGGGTTTCCTTATAATTGTACTCTTACTTGAGCACTATATACATCTTTTCTATGTTATGATTAGAGGTTATGACACATGGCTTCTGTTATGATTAGAGGGTATAGCACATGGATGAGACCTTCATAAAACCTTCACTAGAATGCAAATGATATGCAAGAAAACAAAAAAAACATACATAATCTAAAACAAACATAAAGAAAAAACATCTATAAGTATAATTATTAGTTTATAAATTCTTTTATAATATAATACTATATTTGCAAAATACAAAATGAAAAAATCTAAAAAATTACTTTAAAAGCAAGGTGACAATTAAATGCTTATGTAATTTATTATTTTAATTTTCTTTTTATAATATAATACTATATTTGCATAAGACAAAATGAAAAAATCTAAAAAATTACTTTGAAAGGAAGGTGACAATTAAATGCTTATGCCATCCCCATCTTCTATTCCAAGATTGATTTTAGCAGTACTTTGTATTTGTA
Organism: Picea sitchensis; assembly: GCA_010110895.2. Classification (NCBI taxonomy): domain Eukaryota; kingdom Viridiplantae; phylum Streptophyta; class Pinopsida; order Pinales; family Pinaceae; genus Picea; species Picea sitchensis. Next base: position 39,570 of record SNQJ01S0066007.1, read on the forward strand.
GTAGAAAAATAAATGGCATCCTCATCTTTTATTTGAATATTGAGCCTAGCAGTCCTTTGCATTTTGTTATAGAAAAATAAATCCCTGCATTTTATAAAAATAAAAAGAAGTCAAATATTCTAGGTTACATATATATATATATATATTATTAAAAAAACATATTTATGTAAACGATGCTCTTTTCGAGTTTGTTACCTTGAGTAACAGTAAAGGACTTCCGTCTCTGTGCCTACATGCAATCCTGAAAGAATGGTGGATCAACTAGAGGATGTAGCCATGAACCATTAGGGATAACAAGTAAAATTTTCCGAACTACCGCGGAAACACAACAATTTTAAAAAGATGGCTGTGTGGGGAACATGCTCAATGATAATTTATATAAAATAAAGACGAAGTCAATCAAGCCAATCAGAATAAGAATATATTAACAGAGTTTGGGTAAGTATTCCTTTGAATAAGTTTCTTTCACTTTATGGGAAAGACTATGAGTTGCATGAGATTTTAATGGAGAATTATGAGAGAATTTAATAGAGAGGAATTGTTCATTAATATTAATAGAGTTTTATAGAGTAAGTTCAGATTTGAATAACCATAAAATAGATAATTTGTATTGGAGATCAGATTTTAAAATCTGTATTAAAAATCAATATCATGGAGTAGAAACATTTCATCATTCAAGAAAGTGAAAGAGCTATCAACTCCCTCCGCGTCTCCCTTTCACCATCCTTGCTCCACCTACATTCCATTTATGGCGAATAAACAATACATAATATCATACAAAAATCAATATCATGGAGTAGAAGCATTTCATCATGCAAGAAAGTGAAAGAGCTCTCTACTCCCTCCGCGTCTGCCTTTCACCATCCTTGCTCCACCTACATTCCATTTATGCCGAATAAAAAATACATAATATCATACAATAACACATGAACAACAAAAATTAAATGTAAGCATACCTCCTCCATATTCATAGTGATAGGGTTTATCTGAACCCAAACTCGACTCAATATATGAAGAGGAAAAATAAGAGTAGAGAAAAAATCATCAAAAGGGAAAATGCGAAAACAAACCAAGTGAACGAAGAAAGCATAAGATAACATGCCCATGCTAAATCCAATAATGAAATGATGCACTAGAAATATAAATGGACATGTAAACCCAATAAAAAAAAATGATGAAATAGACATGTAAACCCAATTAAAAAAAATGATGCAATAGAAATATAAATAGGAGAATCTCGATCAGTAACAGAAAAAAAGAACGCTCGAATCCCAAGATGCGAAAAAACAAAGACGTTTGCACTGCCCCGTCCTCTCCTATGCAGTCATCCTTGCAATGTGAGTCTCGGTGCGATGTGTTGGTGGATTCCTTGTAGCTTTGGGGAAAGGGCTTTAAAAATGGACATTACTAGGAGAAGAGGCTCATCATGGAAGTTCCATTACTCACCCTCTGCCATTACCTCTACAAATTCTTCCATCTCTCTCAGCCCAGTGCTCTTGCACATGGTTTCATAGCCAGCCCAGTGCTCCTGCACAAAATAAATGAACTGAATAGCCAGCCAAACAAAAAAACAGCAAAACAAATATCAATTAGGCATGATTGATAAACCAGGAGATACATACATTTTCAACTGTAACAGAAGGGAAATGGGGCGTCTGTTGATATAAACACCGGATTTTTTTACTCCTTCCCAGCTTTCAATCTTAGTCGCTTGATGGAAGCCACTGCGCATTAATGTGAGAATAAAAAAAAAACAGAGCAGAAAAAACTACTGAAGTTGAAACTCATTGAACCATTCAGATATTTTCTACCGCCTTTAATCTAGGGTTGAAACTCAATGAAGCATTCAGATATTTTCTACCGCCTCTAATCTACGGTTTTTAATAGTCCATCTTTTGCCTCGTCATTTCAACGGCTATCCTCTTTGGTGTCTTTTTAGCTTTTTCAATGGATTTTAGCGTTTTCAATGGTAACTTTTCTATTTTTGTCATCTAACCGTTCAAGGCATCTTTTAAGTTTGAATTACAACATTTAAACATTAGGGTTTTTAATACTCCATCTTGTGCTTCATCATTTCAACGGTTATATTTGTGTCATCTAACAACTAAGAGCATCTTTGTAAGTTGAATTGCAACACTTAGATAAATTCATAATGGGATCGACACAAGTTCAAGAAAATATATTTGAAATCGAATTTAAAATTCAACTATACCACTGAATTGAATTTGAATTCTCAAACATGTTTTGTAAATGTTGTTCAATTGGAAATTCTGAATCTTACCTTTTCACAAGGAGTATTGTACATAGTATCTCTTTGGGTTTGTAAATAGTATCTCTTTTGGTTTATAAATATTGTTTAATGGGAAATGTTGAATCCTTATATTTTTACAAGGATTATTGTAAAGAATATTTTTTATTTGATAATGAGTATTAAAAATCTTAGACTTTTAGATGTTAATTATTAGATTGAGATGATAATTACTTTTTCATTAAATCATGTTTTTATATTAGATCTTAAACTTTGATAAATTTTTAAAAATCATGTTTTTACATTGGACCTTATAACTTTTTAAATTAAAGAGAATGAATATGTTATTTAAATTAGAATTACAAAAATACAAAGTTGCTAATTTTAATGGTATAATCATCTATATTTAACAATTTTTTTTTTCTCCACATATTGCTATAAATATTAATTATATTTTATGAGCAAAACTCTTTCACGATAGACATTTTTCTTTTCAAATATAAATATTAACTATATTTTATGAGCAAAATTGTTTTATTATAGGGTTTTTTCTTGTCAAATTTCTACACTAGTGCTACATACACATTACCTCATTTTAAGACTATTTAAAATTGAATATAAAAAGAACCCAATACTTTGTCATCCACAATAAATAAGTATCTACATCTAACTATATTTTAGATTATTCATGATAATTAT
>SNQJ01S0066008.1:0-19665 GCA_010110895.2 Picea sitchensis
GTTGGGTACATGGTTGAAACAAGTAGTTGATGAGTTGGCACATACATGAGGTGTATATTTGATGATTTTGGTACATCTTGATGAGTCATGGTTGATGTGCAGTTGATGCATGGTACATGTTGGTTCAGGTTATTGGTACAGGTTGACAGTGACAGGTTGACAATGGCAGTGGTTGATTCAGTGACAGTGACAGGTTGTCTACATTTGGAATTTATATTTCAGAGAGGTTGGATGGGGCAAGGATAAGTGGTTGTAGCCACCTTTTGGTTGTATCCAGAGAACATAGGGGGTTGCAGCCTCCTTCTGGTTGTAGCTAGAGAATTGGGGAGTTGGAGCTTCCCTCAGGTTGTAGCCTTAGAAACTAAGGGGTTGGAGCCTCCTTCCAGTTGCAGCTGAAAAACAAAGGAAGTTGGTGCTTCCAATGAATTGAATTCTTCAAGACATATAATAAAAATTATTCTGTGGTTTTCTCTCGCTTTGGGTTTCCACATAAAAACATTGGTGTACTGTGTATGTGTATGATTACTCATTTGTTCATTGTTTATTTACTTTGAAATTATTGGATGATAATGCTACACTGGTATAACACTTGCATTATATGGTTGAAAAGGTTTAAATTGCTTTATTACGGATTCACCCCCCCTCTCAGTAATCCAACAATTGGTATCAGAGAAGGTTCCTTCAAAAATCAGTTTAACTACTGAAAGGTAGATCATGGAGAGCAACAACATGTATAAAAATGGAATACCGCAATTTGATGGAAAAAAGTATGCATTTTGGAGAAGAAGGATGAAAACATATATATAGGCACAGGGATTTGAAATTTGGAAATCAATTGTAGATGGATAAAAAGAACCATCAGTTCTTTCGACAAATGAAAGAGCAATGAAACTCGGGAAAAATAATTTCAAAGTCACAAATGCACTTTTGAATGGTCTTTGTCATTCAGTATACACCAAAGTTGTACATTGTAAATCCGCTAAAGAGATTTGGGACAAGCTCCAAAATATTTATGAAGGAAATTCAAAAGTCAAAGAAGCAAAGCTTCAAACTTACAGAGGTCAGTTCGAACAATTAAATATGAAGGAAGATGAGAATATTGCAACTTACTTCTTATGAGTCGATGAAATAGTAAATGCATTCATAGGATTGGGAGAAGAAGTTAAAGAATCTGTAATTGTTTAAAAGGTACTAAGATCTCTTCCTATGAGATTTGTAACATCTCGCTCTGGCGCACTGAGTGAACTTATTCTTTGAGGAAACTTTCTCACAAGTGATCCGGATTTTATGCTATTAAAACTTTTGATTTTGACTATGAGGTGTTATGGGTTGATGACATGTTGTTTTACTACATTGACATAGACAGGTGTTATTGACTCGGTTTTACTGAGTGTGCAGGGTTTTGGACCTTGAGGATGCAGAGGTATGATGGAACCTGGACTCAGTTGAGTGGTATTAGGGTTTGATTGTTTTACTATGATATTAGCGCATCGATTAGATGATATGATGTAGATATATTCTGACATGATTTGTTGATATCACGGGTTGACAATAGCTTGTCGACCAGGACTCATATATGGAGTAAATGGGTCACACCACGACTACCGGAGATATTTGAGGGAAGGTGTGGACAATAGCCTACGACCACTAGCACTCCCATTTCCGAGCTGTAGGTTAACGATTACCTAGTTGAAGGCCAAACTGATAAGTGAGAATACGACAATTCGTTCCGCGATGATTCTAGAAGTGCGCAATAAAGCTGACCTTATTCCTTAATTATAGTCTCCCACAAGTTCACCTAGCCCAGTGTTGGCCCCGTAGGGTTATTGATCTCTGTCAGTCAAGAGGCGGTGGCACCCTTGGAGCATGTAGTGCATCAAAACCCCTAGAGTCAAAACTCCACCAGGTGAACTAGTAGGAGAGTGGCACCCTTGGAGCACCTAGTGGATCCTGAAGGAACACGTCGCGTTGATGATGATAGAGGATGAACCTAGATGGCCCTAAGACAAACTTTATGTTAAGAAATTTTAAAACAATTTCCCTGATAAGGTAAATGTAAATTTCAGTGCAAAATCTAAGTTCTAAGTCTAAAAATTATGTACTGGGGTAGAGTCACGTCTACCTTTAAAAATATATATATATATATATATATAAAATAAATAAAATAATAAAATTTAAAATAAAACCATAAATAATAATATGATCTTCCTTAAGGATTTTTTGTAACGTAGAGGGAATTAAGAAATTAAATTATTCATGAAATAAAACTGATGGATATAAAGAGTAAAGGGGAATTAATTATTTTATCTTTTGATGATTTAAGAGATACTAAACTAATGATAAAGGGAAAAGGGGTTAAATTCACACCTGCCTTTTTGGGTTCTAGAGTAAAAAAGAAAGGGAAGGAAAATCAAAATGAAACTGGGAAAATGGAGTGTATAAAGGAGACTTAGGGAAAAGTCAACAGTAAAGAATCTACGTTTAAAGAGCTTTCTAATTTTAAACTAAATTAACAATTTCATAATAGGGAAGGCCTTTAAAAGACACATTGGGAATTTGGAGACACCTAGAATTGATTCTAGGAGTAACTCTAGGTGGGTGAGGAAATAAATATGTTACTAATTAAAGAAATTAATTTATGGAGGAATGTAGGGGATAGGAGACACTTATGCACGGAGAGGAAATTTTAGGAAAATATTTCTAAAACTTTAATTAAATGAGATTTTAAAGAAGGAAAGGAAGTTCAAAACTCTATAAAAGATAAAGGAAGGAGAAGGATGAAGGATCATCTTTTATTTGCATAGCGTTCTATTTGCAAATATGCTCGACTTAAGCTGATTTACTTGTGGGAGTTGGGATACCCATTTCGGAGAGGAGTGGTATTTCGACCTTGCGGCCAGTAGAATGAACAAAATCTCGGATTAGTGTGTGTGGCCCCTTTGCGACTCGTGAACCTAGAGGGGAAGAAGAGTACCCTAGCATTGGTTGGGAGGTGAGGTCTCGACGATTGATTGGCCGGAGTTACCGCAGGCGGGCGTCATTCAAAGCGAAGGCGATTAGGCAATGAATGCAGCTCTTTTATTTTGTAAGTAGAATGCATTAGGACTTATGCTTGGATCTACATATTGATTTGTAAATGGATTGGATGTTTAGATTGATAGCGGGCCCCTTTTTCTTAGCCTAGTGGATTGTTTGGTTCATTGATTTCTCATGGCCTTCGTCCCCGCATGACTTGACAACCCTGTGGTTTGACTGTGACCCATACGATTGTTTGCTTTTCGTCCCTAACATGCCAGTCCTCACCTACGAGAAGTCGGTCGAGGAGCTTGATCTATAGTGCGTCATGCCGTTAAAAGACCTATGGATCTCAACGCCCTACTTTATGTGCGAGGATGATGAGAAACGAGGAGCCGAACTCATCCGTCTACCTCATTGTTGTCCTTGGTTTATTTTTGTCTTGCGCCACGATGCGTTTTCTAACCACAGTTTGATTATTGGCAGTCTTCTTCCAACTTCGACATTTTCATATCTTGTTGTTGCTTGGTGATTGTCCCTCCTTCAGATGCACTTCATTGACTTAGGGGAAAATTTGCATAGCCAACCCTTGTATTTAAATTTTGGTCAGTTGTTCGATTACCCGGTGCTTGACCAAGCTACTTGCCCTTCATTCTAGACTACCATGGTGTTTTGGTTAATAAAAATTGTACTTCTGGGCATTTAATGAATGGTTAATCTCAGTGCATTATTGTTTGGATGTTTAACCTCAAAAATTTGATCGTTTAACTCAGCCATTGATTTCCGAATGTTAATCTCTCTGTGAATGCGATGGCGGACCATTGTTTATCCTGGGATTCATGGTGTTTTAATTTATTTCTTGCTTCATTTTACTCTTGAATTCCCCAATGAATCACCCATGAATGAATGCGTAGATACTGAGTTCGGGTAGCGTTTTTAGTTGCCGACGGGGTTGGTTATGCTGCGTAGATAGTGGTTTATTATGTGTTAATGGTTGGACACTTGATGTGGAAAGCAAACCTTTATACAATGAATAGATGTTGAATGGACAGCTTTCATTCTTTGTACAGCGCTTTTCATCACATAATTTACTTTGGACAGTGAATTTATATATGATAATAGATAACCTGCTGATTTTGACAGCGTAAGGCTGAATGGTGATTTCATTAATGGAAGACTGGTAGCATGATTGACCAATGATGTTATTAATAAGTCAATTGTTAGCATTTCGACCACAATTGATAGTCTATTGTTGGCCAACGCTTACACCACGATCTTTACCACCTAATTTGACCACGTTCGTACTATCACGCGGGTGCTACTCCTCCCTGTTACTGCCTGAAACCAAAACCATGAAATTCCCACAGGGATGACAACGTTTTTCCTGGTCAAACATCATGATTTCTTTATTAAGGCGCCCTGCCAATCATCGGGGCATGCGTTTTTACTTAAACCGTAGCGTTTTGAAATTTTTTCCTAAAGGGTATAGAAGTGAGAGCCTTTTTCTTGGGCTCAGGAAGAAATGTATCTATTTTTATTTCAACCTTTTTTGCAACAATTTTGGTATAGAAGAGGCGGAGATTATTATTTAGGAAATAGAAAAATGCATCTACTATTATTTTAAATTTTGCAACAATTTTGAGTATAACAAGAAGAAAGCTATTATTACGATCATATGCAAAAGAGGGGAAAATTTTAAATTCATATCTAGTGTAGATTTGGATTGAACAGTGTAAGCCCAATTTGGTATAAAGAGCTTGAACGAGCTAACTGAACGAGTATAATCGGCTCCCTAGTGCTGTCATCTTTCTGTTAATTCTGGCAATGATATTGATTGGTTGGTCAGTGTTGATAATATCAATAAATTGCGTTGAAAAGAGTAATTATGATTTCCCTTCAACCGTGTAACCGCTTTCGATTTGCATTGAACCGCCCTCCCTTGATGACTGCTACTTATATTTTTAGACAATAATTGCCAGTTATTTTCTTCTAAGCAAGCCACATCTGTCGTGAATAAATTTCAAATGAGAATTGAACTTTTCAAATTACCTTTCATGGATATTCTTCTAATTTGAAAAAGCATTTTTTTTAATTTGGGAATATCTTTACCACTAGAATATCTCACATTTTTTCTTTATTTGTGAAATTGAAAAAATTGTTTTCAAGATTCAGTGGCCGACGGTTTTATTTTAATTATTGATGGACAACTAATGTAATGATTTCTAATTAAAAAAATTGCAAGTACAAATTCTTTATTTTTATACCCTACGTTTGTCATCTTTATGTGGTGTTGGGTACATGCTTCATTCATTTCCAATTTAAAAATATTGCAAGTTTATAATAAATGGCTAGTTTATAATATAGACAGGTTAGTTAGATTTCAATTAATGATTAATTATATTTTAATTATTAATCAGTCGAAGATTTAGACTTGCTTAGTAATGTCCTTGTTGTAAATTCTAACCTGGCTGTAATATCATAAGTGATAGTAGAGAAAGAAGCAGAGAAAGATACAATGGAAAATGCAAACATTACCCAGAGATTTTTACTGGAAACTAACCGAGAAAACCGGCATATATTATATTCATACATTTGTGTTACATTGTTTACAATACAATATACATATAGGATCAATCAGCATCCAAACCCTAACCCAATGACACGGATTAGTCCAAAACCCTAATTCCCTTAAGCGGAAATGAAAACCATCGACAAAAAACCATGTCTTAGAAAAACCACCTAAATATCGTGGTCCTGGGAAATATGTCGTCCAGATAATAGATCCAGGAAATATGTAAGTCGGTCACGAAAAAAAATTAAAGGGTATTTGCCCCCCAAACCAGCGGGGAGCTTTAGCCGGCACAAACACTTTCGGACACTACTACTCGTCTGAGAATAATATCACTGTACCAACATTCTCCCACTTGTTGTTTTCTTTGCACGCAGGGGGGTTAGAGGGGGTTACATAGTCAACAATGCCATGGATCCTCTACACAAAGAAAACTTATCAATGCTCACAGATTTTCTTAATGAATGCATAGCTTTTAAAGTGTCCACCTTCATCAGCAGTACTTTCTTTTCTTCAATCATGTCTCTTACAAAGTGATTATTGAACATCAATGTGCTTTGTCTTTGAATGATAAGAGGGGTTCTTTGCCAAAGAAATTGCACTCACATTTGTCCTCTACCTCTTACGACTTCTTGTACCCAACCCAATGCAGAACACAATCTTTGTAACCATACTTCTTCCTTACTTGCACTTGAGTGGCTGCCAGCTGTATTCGATTTTGTAGTTGAGATTACCACTTTCTGACTGTCTTTGCTCATCCAACTTATTGTTCCTCCCAACAGGTTAAACACATACCAGCTTGTGGATCTCCTACAATCCAAATCTCCATTGATGCGCATCCACAAATCCACGTAACGCCATATCGACCACTCATCCAATACCGGTCTTCCTTAGTAGCACAATCCATAGCTAGCGATTTTCCACACAAATACACGAAAACCCTTTTCTTGTTGTCCAATGCTCCTTCCTAGTTTTGACATATACTGCTCAAAACTCCCACTTTGCGTAATGCAATAATACGGTCTAGTATGAGACCATTGCATGCCTTAAAACCTATTTGCACTTTCGCATATGGAACATGAGACATGTACACCTCTTCTTCATGTGTCTTGGGACCTTGATCCACATATAACTTTACAACAACAAGAATAGGAACCTTAACGGTTTGTTCATGCATATTAATCCTATGTAATATTGTCTCAACATATTTTCTGATTTAACGAGGAAGTTTCCTCTTTTTGATCTCTTTTTAATTTCCATACCCAAAATGAAATTTGAAGCACCAAGATCCTTCATGTCAAATTTAGAGGGACAAATGGTTTTCACATCTGGATAATCTCCTTGTTTGTTTCCCTATCAACAACATGTCATCCACATACAAAGTTAAATAAGATCGAAATGATCACCAATTAATTTAGAATACAAACTGTGATCCTCTTTGCTTCTTGAAGCCAAGTCCCACGACTTATATGAGTATCAAATTTTGATACCACATCCTTGGTGATTGTTTTAAACCATCACAGGGGACTTTTCCCACAGCTTGCATACCGACTCCTTGTTTCCCTTCAGGCTAACCGCCGGTTGTTTCATTTAGATTTCTTCTTCGAGGATCCCATGCGGAATGTTGTCTTCACAACCATCTATTCTATTTCAAAATCAAATCAGGCCTTCAACAGGTAACTGAAGTCTTATAGAGGTTAACTTGGCAACGGGGGAAAAAGAGTACTCATAAAATCAATTCCCTCAACTTTGGAATAACCCTTTACTTTACTATTGAGCTTTGTATTTCTCACTTTTCCTTTTGCATTCATCTTCTTTTTAAATACCATTTGCTTTCAATGGGATTTCTTCCAGTTGGAAACTCCACTGGATCCCAAACCTCATTCTTATCCAAGATGCCATTTCTTCTTCCATGGCCTTTTCGAGTTCCATCCTCTGAATCCGCTACCTCCCTGACAGTTCTAGGAACATCGTGATTTAATAGATAAAGAAAAATTTGACCGAAAATTAGATGGACTATACCTTTAGGTAGCCTTCTTTCTCGATCCCAATCTCCTCAATACTAGAAATTATGAGGATATGCTTCTTCTGATTCATGTTCTTGGCAGAATTAAGCCATCATCGCTAAATTCAAACTCTATCTTCTTTGGTTTTCCTTACTTGGTAGGACTTCTGTTTAACAACATCCTTTGTTTCTCTAAATACCATCTGATATATACACTACCTTCTTGGTTTCTGGGTTCCAAAGCTTACCAACCTTTGAGACCATCTTTATATCAATAAAGATACATTTTCCAGCCTTCTTATTGGCTTACTCCTCTTTCCCTTTGGAACATGAACATATGCATGCAGCCAAATGCAAGATGTGTGAGGAAGGTTCCTTACCAGTCCATACCTCTTGTGGAGTCTTTTCACCCAGCGTTGATGAGGGGTGATCTTGTTGACCAGGATAACGTCACGGTGCCGCGCCTACGCCCATAATTCTTTCCCTATCCGGCACCACTGAGCATGCACCTTGCTTTTCACCGTAGCGTCCTGTTCATCCCTTTACGCAGCTCCGATGCCGATGTGTGTATGGAGTACTCTTTTGCCTTGCTATACCGCACTTCTTCACCGAGTTTAAGCTGATTCATTTCCAGCGGAGACTCTCAGCCATTATCTGTCCTCAGCTCCTTAATTTGTTTCTCTGTTTTGATTCTCAGCAGGCGCTTAAACTCTTTAAATCTGCCTCCAAAGAGACTGAATTTCTTCTCGAGGTAATATATCCAAGTTTTCCTCGAAGTCATCTATAAATGATACATAGTACATAGATTTTCCCAATGATGGGACCGACCGAGGTCCAAAAACATCTTGTGAACTAGGCACGTAAAATTCCTTCTACCCTTGTTGCAGGAGAATCTTACTGATTCTACTTCCCATATAGACAATGTTCACGAGAAATCAAATCGAGGAGAGGAAATTAGACATACCTTCAACCATACCTTTACGGTGTAGTGAGTGAAGACCCTTCTCTCCATTATGCCCAGGTCTTTGATGCCACAACATGAAAAGCTTCTTTTCTCCGGTGGGAGTTATTTATTCTTCAACTTCAATATCAAGAATAGTGGAGCTATTACACCCCATCACTAATAGTGCTTCCTAGGAGCTTATACAGAGTTCCAAACCGAACTCCCTCATCGACACCATTTCTCCTCAAACCACCCTACAGGTTTCCTTTTCAAAGGGTGTTTTACCCTAGCATCTTTGTTTTAGCTACGAGAATCCAAATTTACAGCCCATGCACAGGAATGTGTAGAACATTAGGCGGTGTTCTAATCCTTCCATATATGAGTCTCAAATTATTGCTTTTCCTATGATTTTGGTTGTCGAATCATTGCCAAGAAAACATTACCTCCATCGTACTTTCCTTATTAGCGGAGACCACTCCCACAGTGTGGAGTCATATGAAAGGATGCACACAGTCAAATCAACCATGCCTCATGATGCATGTGTGCTTAGAGGAGCCAAGTACACATCCCATGACCCTTGGAGGTTTTTTGTAGAAGGATATTCTTCAGATTCCTTATTTTTTCTCAACTTTGGATCTACAACTGCTTCTTGTGGTGCCCTTCTTTTCCACACCTCCAACATACCCTTCAAACTTTCCAGGGAGATTTGATCTACCTTGAACCTTGAGAAGTAAATTTATTTCTCAGGAGCGTCCTCTTGCAAATAATAAATCACGTGCTATGTCCTTCCATGTCTTCGTCTCATCTCCTCGACAACAAGGAAGAGACCACTTCTTCAAACTTCAAAGAAGTTGTATTACACCTATGGCCACAACGGACTATCCCACAGTGCAGTAAAGAGTACCCTAACAAACTGATACATTATCTTCATCTAAAATTTTAATATCAACAGATACTAAGCTGACTTACCGCGGTGTGAAGGTGTTCAAATGCTGCATACAGAAGTCTCCATCTCTCATCCCTCAGGATTCTCTGACTTATTTCACAAGGGAATAGTTATTTACGGGGACTTAGGCATTACAACTTCAACTTTCCCATAAATCTTTGGATGTAGCTTCCTATGACATTGATTAATGCGAATGGAGAGACATAGTCGAGGTATTGCTCTTTGCCTTGATAAAGTCTTTTCCAGGTCCATGCGAGGAAGTTCACAGTAGGTGCATTTTGGATCTATCGTGATGCAATGATCTCTATCCACCAAAAGATCTTCCATATTGAGCCTCCATAGCTCAAAGCTTTTCCCATAAAACTTCTTGATCTCCATCTTCGTATTGTTTGCCATTTCTTTTCACGAAAAACAATACCGCAGATCTCACACTATAAAAAGGCTTATCAGGTCAAGCCAAACCCTTCATCACAAAGACGTTTCCCCGAAGCCAATAAAGCTCGATACCAAATGTAAGAATTATAACCTTGTACAATATCCTACTGCAAGCGATATTGAAAGAGCGAGAAAAGATACAATGGCAAATACAAAACATTACACAAAGATTTTCACCTTGAAACTGGCCAGAGAAAACCGGCCTTATATTATATTCATACATTGTGTTGTTGTTTACAATACAATATACATGTATAGAACCAACGACATCAAAACTCTAACCCAATGACTGGATTAGTCCAAAACCCTAATTCCTTAGCAGGAAATAGAAAACCATCGGCAAAAACCGTGAGTGGAAAACCACCTAAATATCATGTGGTCGCAGAAATATGTCGTCCCAAAATATGCGTCCGATATGTCGTCCCTAGTGTGAAAAAATTAGAATTTGTGCCCCAAACCCTAGCCGTCAAACACTACTACTAGAACAAAGGAATATAACACATACCCAACATACTTATATGCAGTTTAGATGGTACTCTATTGACGCACTAGTAAATTAGAATTAGCATAAAATATAAGAAATTGTTTAAGGCTATCCTCTAATAGACTTAGTTTTACCATTGATTGCGATACCACTGTTAGATCCCTAAGTAAAATACTTGGGTTATCTTTAATATTCATACATTGTGTTACATTGTTTACAATACAATATACATATAGGAGCCAACGGCATCCAAAACCCTAACCCGATGACCTGGATTAGTCCAAAACCCTAATTCCTTAACCGGAAATAGAAAACCATCGGCAAAAAACCATGTGTCGAAAAACCACCTAAATATCATGTGGTCCCGGAAATATGTCGTCCCAATAATATGTCGTCCCGGAAATATGTCGTCCTAGTGTGAAAAAAAAATTCGGGGGCGCTGCCCCCAAACCCCCTGCGCGCCCGGCTCAAACACTACTACTCGTGCAAAGAATATAACACATACCCAACACTTATATGTTGATTTAGATGGTACTCTATTGACACTAGTAAATTAGAATTGCGCAAATGAAATTGTTTAAGGCTATCCTCTAATAGACTTAGTTTTACCGTTGATTGCGATACCAATGTTCGTCCTAAGTAAAATACTTGGGTTATCTTTACATATTATTAAAAAGGGTATAAGATTTTATTGGAGGCAAGATTTCAAGTTAAATTTATCATTAGATTCTAATGTCAGATATGTCATTTTTATGTCAAATAAAGTACCTTTTAATTATTTTCGAAAACCTTTAAGATTTGGATTTTTATCAGAAGTAGGTAGTCAAGTTATACCTTCTTTAGATTCCCTTACTGTAACAGTTAGAGTATAAGTGTGCATAATATGCTACCGTATTTAAGATAACATATTTTTCCATTATGGGCATAAATAAAACTTTTCAATGTCTAATTTATGTAAAAGACTATATTAAGGTCGACTTTAAATATTCTTGAAGGATTTATGAAATTTTGATTTTTAAGTGGGTGAAGGTGTCTTGGACGCTCTTGATGTTGTCATTAGCTTAGTCGGCTTGGACTTGTTGTTTTTGGAGGGGATGTAGACACCTCCTTGTTCCTCAGAACGGTCGCCAGCCCTGAGACCTTAAATGGTCAAAATCAATGGGAACCTGGGCTTGAGCATTGTTTATGTGTCATGGAGGTCCTAACCATTGCAGGGTAGGACGGGCGGGTAGTCAGTCTTATTTTTTCGTCGGTTGATTGCGATTCTTGATTCCATATGCTTGATGTGCGTCTTAGGTTGTTATGTTGTTGTCGTAGTTGCATGCATCATGTTCATCGTCGTGTTGCGACGTAGAGTGTATTGTCTTTATTACCCTTGAACACACGCACACACACACAAAAAAAAAATGCACTTGTTATGAGAGATTTGTTGTCGTACGAAACGAGAGGTCTGTTACATATTTGATCCTAAGATATCAGCACTAGAAGAAAGAGCAGATCTAGACTCAATAAGCATGGACGAACTACATGGAATCTTCACAGCATATGAAATGAGAATTGAACAAGAAAATCCAGATATAAAAGAAGCATCTTTAAAAGCATACAAAAGGCCAAAGCAACAGTGACATCTCGAGAGATGATGAATAAATGGCCAACTTTGTCAGAAGATTGAATAAGGGAACCAATGGCAGATATAAAGGTAATTTTCCATTGATTTGTTTTAATTGTGATGGTATTGGTCATTTTGCTAACAAATTTCCTCATAATAAAAATAAGAGGAATGATGAAGATTACTCAAATAGAAAACAAACATAAAAAGGCAAAAGAACCAAAAAAAAATCTTTCAAGAAAACATTATGCACCAAAGAAGACATCTCCTCATTAGATGAAGATGAATTCAGTGACAGTGAGACAGAAAGAGTTATATTCATGGAAGTAGAATACTCTAACAAAGAAGACACCGAAGAAGAATATGAAGAGGTCGAAGAAGAATATGAAGAGGTAGAAGTTGACTACCGAGAATAATTGTTGTGTGCCATAGAAGTTATAAGAAGAGAGAAGAAGAAGAAGAAAAAAATCTACAAGTGGAACTAGACAAGAAAGAAGACACTCAGGAACTAGAACAAATTATCACAAATGATCAAATAGAAGAAGATAATATAATTGAAGAAGCACTCAAATAACAACTAGAAGAAAGGGTTATGATCATTGGAAATTTGGAAGCAGAGATTATCACATTAAGAAAGGATCTTCAAAAGAAAAATATGCAGAACAACTCAAAAGTTTTGGATGACATCATCAACAGTCAAAAACCTCATCATGACACATTCGGACTTGGATTCAATTAGACAGAAAAGGGATCAAGCTCCAAAACAACAGAACAAGAAACATATCCAAAAAGATATGAAGAAACAATCAAAGGGGATAGGAAGATTACAGGGACACTCCTCCACCGAGAAGATTCAGATTTCATAATCAACAATCGACATATAGTCCTCAGGAAGAAGAAGGATTCAGAAGAGAAACTCCTTTCATAAGATCTTCAACTCCCCGGTATCAAACTATTTTTTTTGGTTTATGTTATGCATGAAATAATTTTGGACATAAAACTATGAACTGCAGAGCTAACAGCAGGAACATAAACAACTTTCAAAGTCATACACAAAAGGGTTATCCAAGAAGGCCTAGTGAAACACAGAGAAGAAGTTACAACATGTTTGAATCATTGAGCACTGAAGTGGAATGCTACAAGTGTAACAACTTTGGACACATGTCCAAAGATTTCAGAATGATAATTCCTCCTAGAGAACCACAACAAAACAAAAATAATCACAGACAAGAACCTCAGAAGAGAACATGGATAAGAAAGCAGAATTAGTATAGCAATGAAGAATGCACACTCGCTCTACAAGCTAAGCAGAAGAAACATGGTTGGTATGTTGACAGTGGTTTTTCAAAACACATGACAGGTGATAAAGACAGGTTTCTTACATTAAGAAATGAAATAGATGGATCAGTCTCCTTCGGAAATGATCATTCGGATTAAATCATTGGAAAAGGCACAATCAGAATTGGAAACAAGAATACCAAGGCAAAAAATGTTCTACTAGTAGAAAATATGAAACATAATCTTCTAAGTGTGAGTCAAATGTGTGACCAAGGTCATAAAGTTACCTTTGATTCATAAAAGTGTGAGATAAGAAAAGAAGGTTCAAGAAAATTGATTGCAACAATTGCAAGAACTTCAAGCAATATATATGTACTAAGTGAAATTGGAAATGAAAAGTGTTGTCTAGGAAAGGAAGTTGAAAGTTGTCTATGACATAGAAGAATGGGTCACATACACTTTGATAACCTTGTCAAAGTCATCAAAAAGGAAGTAGTTAGAGAAATTCCCCAGATTACGAAACCAACCTACACTTTATGCAAGCATTATCAACAAGGAAATCAAACAAAGACCAAGTTTAAATCAAAAGAATATTCAACGACAAGACCACTGGAAATTGTGCATATTGATCTAGTTGGACCAACTACAACAAAGGGTTTAAAAGGTGAGAAATATTTTATGTTATTAGTAGATGATTATACAAGAATGACTACAATTTTCTTTCTCAGGAATAAGTCAGAAGCTTTTGAAAACCTCAAGGTCTACAAGGAAATGATTGAAAATCAAATGGATTGAAAAATCAAATGTTTGAGATATGATAATGGAGGAGAGTTCACTTCAAAGGAATTTATGGAATACGGAAGCAAACATGGAATAAAAAGGAAATTCTTCGTTGCTAGGACGCCTCAACAGAATGGAGTTGTTCAAAGAAAGAACATGACAGTACAGGAAATGGCTCAAACAATGTTAATGGATTCCAAATTGACAGATATCTTTTGGACACATGCAGTGCATACAACGATTCATATTCAAAACAGAGTAATGCTTAGAAACACCACTGAAAAAACTCCCTACAAGCTATGGAAAGGAAGACCAAAAAATGTGAAGCACTTCAGAGTATTTGGAAGAAAATGCTACATCAAAAGAGAAGATGGCAGAATCAGAAAGTTTGATTCTCGTGTGGACAAAGGAGTACTTGTTGGTTACTCAAGTAAAAGGAAATAATACAAGTGTTACAATTTGAGGTTGAACAAAGTTGTGGAAATCATCAATGTAACAATTGATGAAACAGGTGAACGAGAATTAAAGGAAGAAGAAAATGAATCAATGGAACAGCTTTACGAAGAAGAAGAAGAAGATGAAGAAGAAGTGGAAGGGGAAGATGAAGAGGATCAAACAAAAGTAGAAGAGAAAGATCAGCAAGTGCCTCCAAAAACACCTAGCAAATGAGTACAAAAGAATCATCCTTCAGATCAGATTATCAAAAAGAAAGATGCAGGAGTTGAGACTAGAAGAAGAATCTGTTCACCAGAACAAATGCACCTACCACTCTCATCTACGATTGTACCAAAATGTTTTGAAAGGCCAATAAGGATGAATTTTGGAATAAGGCCATGGATGAAGAATTGGATCAAATAGAGAATAATGACACTTGGGAATTAGTTCCAAGACCAAAGAATAAGAATGTGATTGTCACAAAGTGGGTATTCAGAAATAAATTAAATGAATATAGACAGGTTACAAGAAACAAAGCTAGATTGGTATGTAAAGGATACGCATAGGTTGAAGGAATCGACTTTGAAGAGACATTTTTTAAAGTTGCCAAAATGGAATCAATCTGGTTGCTCCTATCTTATGCATGCTCCAAGATATTAAAGTGTATCATATGGACGTGAAATCATATTTTCTGAATGGGGAACTTGAAGAAGAAGTCTACATTGAACAACCAAAAGGATTTCAGTTGTCAGAGAATGCAGATTATGTGTGTAAACTGAAGAAGGCTTTGTATGGTCTAAAAATGGCTCCTATAGCATGGTACTCTAGACTGGATAAATATCTACAGCGGGAAGGGTTTAGAAAAGGAAGTGCAGACAACAACCTCTACATCAAGGTAACTCAAGATAGTATTTTATTAATTAAAGTTTATGTTAATGATATTATTTTTGGAAGTACTGATGACAGGTTAAGCTAGAAATTTGCAAAGGATATTGACGCAACCCCTCTCTCAACCCACGGGTCGGAAGGTCAACGTCCTCAGGATCTTCTCCCTTTTCGGCCCGAAGAACTCTCGAACATCTCTTCTATTATCCTTTCGGAAAGTCTACACCCATAGTAAAACCTTGTGGGATCCCCTCTTGTACTTGGGAGATCAGATTTCGCGCTTTCGCGAGTCCTTAGGTTGATCATTAATCTCTTGAATCCCTGAGACCCGACAGCAATCAACGCTGACCTTTCTCTTTCCTTCTCAGGATTTTCCCTATCGCAATTTCGGCGATCGCGATGTCGAGTGACTTGTCTCCTCGACTCCCGAATCCCGATACACTAAAATGTCGATGCACTCGCGCGATTGACTTTTCAACGCCTTCCCCTCTGTCGGAACTTCGGACTTCGTGATATCGTGAATCCTGATGCAGAGATTTATGGACTTCACCCCACGAAACTCCGATACGGTCATCGGTCTTTGACTTGCACCGAAAATGTGCCACCTGTCCACCCACTGACTCCTCCATGGCCCACACAAATCCTTTTAACCTTCGGGACTTCGTGTTTCACGATTTTGCGATTCCCGTTGCAACATTCACGAGACTTCTACAAACGAAACCCCGATACAAGAAACCACGTGTGTATCCAACGGCCCTTGCTTCCTTGGGTCGACGATTCTATCCCTCTTGAGCTTAGACCCTCTGGGAATACCTGTCATATCTCCCCTGCTCTTCCTCGAGAACTAACGGCTCACGAGATTTCGCGAAATCTCCTCAGAGAATTCTAACCGTCCGTTCTTCCTCGATGATTTTCTGCAAATGAACTAACTGTCCCTTCATGAACTTGTTCACCTACGGTGAAAACTTAACGACGCATTCGTAACACTTCCAGTCACAACTTCCCTGCGTTGTCCTTCAACGGCTTCGAAGGCCTTATCCTTCCTAAGATTTTCCACAGCTTTCAAGTCTCCGGAAAATAAAACCTTTGCACGCACTCCTTGTGGAAACCTTCAAACACTTCCAAGTGTTGAAGTCCTCGACTCTGCGCACACCTACAGCAACAGTCTTTCAATGCTTCGCTCAGATTCACAACTCTGAGACTTTCCTTAGCCTGTGCACTCCTTACACGGCTCTTGCATCCCAAATGCACTTCTGGGTGAATGAGAACAAAAGCTATCTCTTCTGAGCCCTTTTGTCAACGCACTCCTTGCAGACAACTTCGACTGCACTCCTTGCAGGAACTCTTGCTCAGATAGAGAAACAATTGAAACTCATTCCTACTTCCTTTCAGACTTCAATCTCAACACATGAAATCATATACACAGCAAATAAAGAAAATACATAACAGGAAGTAAACATTCATGATCATATAAATTAACACACATACACAGAGAACAAACACGACGCCATGAATTTGAATCAACTCCTTTCTATTAATCCAAATATCTGTACATGGGTGTTTTTACACAGTTCTCTACATGTTCTTCTATGCTCTTCTCCAATTCTTCTAATGTTACAATAATACAATGAGGGTGTCTATATCCTGTTTTCCTATTGCGCTCTAAACTGTCTAATCTAGAATTGAATTCTATCTACTTTACATTTAATTTCATAAATGCCTCTATCTACTAAGGACGAGAGCGACTCGCTCAAGGTCCTTTTACATTTACAAGTGCGCCTACATTTAATTGCCACATTTATTCTTGGTGCATCAACTTCAAGGGAAATTCAAAATTTGCGCTGGCTTGCTTGATGTTGGCGATGCTCCTGCATCATACTCCCTCGCTTGAAAATTTTCATGGGCTCCTGTCCATGAGCTCGCGCACGGTCTTTCCATGCTTCTGGATCTCCACTTCGTTCTCCTAGCTGGCATCTTCCACTAGATGGTCCTTCCACTTGACAAGATACTCAAAGTATTCTTTTCTTCTAGTCTTCTTACCAATTCGTTTATCCAGTATGCGCTCCATCTGTGGTTTTTCTGCAACTAGCATCTGCTTTCGTCACTGCACCTTTGGCTGCTCATTTTCTACTCCTGCTTCCCCAGGTTTATATGGGTACAAATCTGAGACATTGAATATCGGAGAAATTTTGATCCCATCCGGTAATTCAATCTCGTCAGCATTTGTCCCGAATTTTCTCAAGACCTTACAGAGCCCCATTTTCTTCATCTTTAGTTTATTGTACGTTCCTCTCGGGAACCTTTCCTTTCTCAGATATGCGAGAATCAAGTCACCAAATTCAAAGTGAGGTTGTCTTCTGCGCTGATCTTCTCTTCGCTTATACTCCTGACTTGAACTCTGCAATCGGTCCTTCACCTTGTTGTGAAGTTCCCTCATCGCCTCGGCGAAATCTTCTGCACTAGCACTCCTAGTCGCAGTCTGTTATAAATCCCTCAGTTCAGAATGGACTATGCCCTGTGCTTTTGTTTACTAAGTCATTATACGCAAATTCTTCCTGCGGAAATATATTGTCCCACTGGATGTGGTGCTCTATCACCAGGCTTCTCAGCAAATCTCCCAGACTTATGTTTACCACCTATGTCTGTCCATCCGTCTAAGGATGATAAGATGAACTAAACAAAAAGTTATTCCTCAGCTTCTTCCACAATGTCCTCCAGAAGTGTCCTACGAACTTCGCATCTCTATCCGAAACTATGCTTCTTGGTAAGCCGTGAAGTCGAATGACTTCTTTGAAAAAAAGGTTCGCAATGTGTGTTGCATCGCTAGTTTTCTGACATGGGATAAAGTGTGCCATTTTGGAAACTCTATCCACCACCACAAAGATTGAATCAAAACCTCTTTGTTTTCTTGGCAACCCCAATATGAAATCCATGCTAATTGCATCCCACGGCCTCTCAGGTATGGGAAATGGTTGATAAAAACCTGCATTCTTCCTTCTTCCCTTCGAATGCTGACAAATCCTACATCTGTCCACAAATATCTTGACCTCTTATCGCATTCCTGGCCAAAAGTATGACTCATTCAGCTTTACGAATGTTTTTTCATGACCGAAGTGTCCGACCAATCCTCCACTGTGTTTCTCCTTCAGCAGATTCTCCCTCATGGAGCAATTCGGAATACACAGTTGATTGCCTTTAAACAACAATCCTTCCTGGATCATGTATTTGTCCCATTGGATTCTATTTCTGAGAACTGGATTCTCAGTTGCTTCATACACCTCTTTAAAATCTGGATCATCTGCGTACATGTCCCTGAAATCATCAAAACCCAATGTTTTGACTTTGAACTCCTGCAGCAGCAAACACTTCCTGCTCAAAGCATCAGCAACTTTGTTAGAAGTACCAGAAATATGTTTAATCACAAAAGTGAAATTCTGCATATACTCGACCCACTTTACATGTCTCTAATTCAACTTCTCCTGTTGAGTCACAAACTGTAATGCGTGATTGTCACTATACAAAACAAATTCTTTCGGGATCAAGTAATGCCTCCACTTCTTCAATGCCTGAATGATGGCATAGAAATCCTTATCATATGTGGAGTACTTCACCTTCGCTTCATTCAGCTTCTCGCTGAAGTATACAATCAGCCTGTCTTCCTGACTCAAGACTCCCCCTATTGCAAATCCGCTTGCATCGCATTTCACCTGAAATGTCTTTCGGAAATCCGGCAACACCAAAATTGGTTGTTCCGTGATCTTCCATTTCAACAGATTAAAACTCTTCTCAGCTTCTTCTATCCATTGAAAATACGTATGTCTCTTCTTCACTGTGTCCATCATCGCTGCACTAATTCCACTGAAATTCCTGATGAATTTTCGGTAGAAACTAGCCAATCCATGAAAACTCCTCACCTCAAAGATAGTCTTCGGTGATGGCCAATTCTTGATCACTTCCACTTTATCCGCATCCATCCTCAATTTATCTGCAGAAATAACAAACCCCAGATAAATGAGCTATGTCTTCATAAATGAGGATTTCTTCATGTTTATCAACAGCTTCTCCCGCTGTAGCCTCTTCATCACTATAGCCAAATGCTTCAAATGCTCAACCACTGATTTACTGAAAATCAGTATGTCATCCAAATACACAATGAAAAATTTTCCTATGAACTCCCTCAGGACTTCGTTCATCAGCCTCATGAAAGTACTCGGCGCATTTGTTAAGCCAAACGACATAACAAGCCATTCATACAACCCTTCATTGGTTTTGAATGTTGTC
>SNQJ01S0066008.1:19675-35785 GCA_010110895.2 Picea sitchensis
AAGACCAAAATCAATCATGACCTTTATAGAATTAAATGTAACCAGTAAATCTTCATGCTCAATAGCTTAGTAATCAAACAGATCCAAATGCGCAATCAAGGTAAGAGTAGGCCAAAGGACATAAATTTGAAAAAAAACTTTTGTAGTCATGTGATAAACCAATGGTCAGGTGTCTTTCGGAAAAATCAATAAAAGACGACGATAGTCCAAACAATGAAAGAGGTGTTTTCACACTTTCAGTTGTGAAAAATGAATCGAAACCAAATTGTAATTGTCGCAAAAATGAAACAAACGTCTAGTAGCACAATGCGACGATGATTTGTCGTTAATGAGACAAGGGGTGTAGGCAGATTTTTTAAGAGAAATTAAAAAAATGAATTGGCTGCCAACAAGACACCACATAGGTCATGGTGTACCTAAGGAGAAAATTCAAGGAGTCCTGCGAAAAGTTTACGGATAGTCGAGCTTCAGGAAGACACCCTCATGGAACTTGCAATGTGAAAAGATATGGAAATGTGGTACGAGAAAGAACAACATGCCGCAGATAGAATCAAATATATTAGCACGGTGCAAAAGGGGTGAGATGTCGAATATCACGGCAAACAGGTGCTAATGGAAAGCAGTGTCGACCGCATAAGGAAATCGGCCAGGTATTTGGTTAAAATGTCCTAGGAACCTCACCAAGAAATTCAAGATAAGTGGGCCAAGTGTGAGAAAAACTAGATCAAGATCAATCGGGTAATGAAAGACATCGGACTCCTCGAGTTTGGCACACCCGATGACTTTGTCGACTTGCGCAACATAGTCAAGTCGCATGCCGAGCAGGAATTATCATGGGTCGAATAAATAGTAAAGGTGACAGACATCGCGCCAGGACAGGTGCAACAATTTATGGAGCACCCAATAAAATATCGGGTTGTGTTGCAATAGTTAAGTACCAGTATAGTCAAGTATCGGGTGCAAGAGGTGGAGATAAGAGAATTTTACTCATCCCCAATGGAACAACATAGGTTCCCATATGCCAACACATGAGAGGATCTATTCATCGAGTGGTCGGAGTACGAGAAGAGTCACCCACTTAAGTGATATCTTGAGATGACTCTTAGAAAACTGTTAGAAGAGAGAGCGCCATGTGGCGATTTTGATTTACTTAGTTGCACTTTACTAGTTATTTTTTATTTAGTAGTATGTTATAAATAGGAGGATCGACCTATTACCAAGGTTCAATGGTTGTGGAAAGAAACTCTCATTTTTTTGTTTTAATTGAGAAGTCATTTTGGGACCAGAGACAAAGTCATGTTTTCATCAAATGCGTGCATGATTGGATGTGGAGAAGAATTATTTCTTATTTCTCCTCATGAATGAATGTTGTAACGATTAAGAGCTACTAAATCTATTGATAAGTTATCTGATGCAATGTTTTACAGTTCTTTGAATTATTATGTAATGGATGATTAGAGTTGAGTGAATTATTTTACTTGCTATTGCTTATCGCATGCATGTTTTTCTTCTGATATATTGTATCTCAGCCAGTAATTGGAATACCCACATGGTTAACATATTAGTATTAGGCCTGTGGTAGACGATCATTTTTTTCATAGTAGAGTAAGGGTTATCCCAAGCTCAGCCTCCTCTCCAGTAGTTAAGTTTGTTCCTACTTTGTCACTTAGTTGGTTTATACCAACTTCATCTTATATCAGTCCTACCTAAGAGAAAATACAAAAAAAACGAACGTCCAAACTGAAGGAGAGAGCCTTCACAAGAAAACATAAAGCCCATCGATTATTTTGGCCAGGTCGCAAGATCTGGAGAACCATTCCACTATTAAACGTTGCAGAGTCTAATTGGGCCTCGGCAGTGGGTTTGGTTCCTATTATTGAGTTAAAGGGATCTAGGACCCCTCAACAGATCCATACTCTTCTATATTTTCGATGAATGCACCATCTAAGTCTACATGCATGCCCAACATTTCAGATGTTAAAATCCTTTTATATCTATGACTAGGTTCAGTAGTCTCTTATCTTGCAGTTATTTCTTGTCGCAACAACCTCTTGATAATCCTTTTTTTCTTGGAGGGAAGAGTTCCTCTCTTTGTCAAATTGAAGTCATAAAAAAGTATGTCAACATGCTCTAATTTTAAGAGTTCAGTGCGGCAATGAGTTGTATTTTGACCCTTTTATTTTTCTCTTTCTTTTCACATATTTATCAACCACCATCTCTGGCATGTACACACCATTGAATGGGTGTGTACTTGTTGCATATCAATGCACTTCAATTGCTACAACATCTTCATTTTCTTTTTCAATATTTATAACCTTTGCAATCTAGAATGGATAACCATGTGGATATTTGGTCACTAAGAATGAAATCATTCTACCCTCCTTAATATCGTGCACTGAACCCCTATAAAGGTCTCCCATGGATTCACATTGTGCACATGATCTTCGAGAATCAATAAACATTTATTTTTCCTCTGTTTGTGTAAATTCAATAGCACCTTGAGATTCTTGTTGTTCAATGATTTTTCTTTCTTCAGATTCATTTAACATATTTTGTGGACAATGAAATGAAGTATTCATATATGTGTCTTCATTTTTTGAGATTGAAACTATGTCACTTTGACCATTGAAAAAATAATGCCACCAAACAAAATTAGTAACATCAAAATACTCAATATTTAATGGACTTTTTTATTTCTTCTAGGCACTCATAATAATATACATCTCTATTACACCTTCATGCATTATGGATTTCAACAACTAATTGTAATAACAATAACTTCGATGAAAATATTGGACAATCTAGAATGAACTTCAAAAATGTTAAACCTGATGAAGGCCCCGATTCTGCAGTAGTTGAATACTGCTTTCCCCATATAAGTGTTTTCCCATCAACATTTTTGAAACAAAATTGATGTTGGAAGCTAATATCATTAATTTTCTCAATATATCTTTCTTCACCATGCAATCCCTGAATAAATATTTGCATGTCAACAATTTATTCTAATATGTGAAAAATAGGCTCTAAAATGTATTATTTCTTGATACATTCAATTAATGATGGTAGGATTCCAACATTTTTCCTCTTCAATGTTACTGAAAAATGATTTAACATTTGATCAATATGATCATGAGTGTGTCCAACAAGAAGGACACCAACTTTCACCTTGTGAAAGATTCCCAATTGAACAAGCATCCTTAGATATCCAAACACAATTTGTTTTTTGTTTTCACAGCTAGTGTTTTCTAACTTTAGATATAGAACTTGAGGAAGATGGTCACACCAATGAGTGAGTACATGATGAATTAGGGTGATGTTCATATTTGCATCATTATGAATATTTGGAGTTGTGAAGTAAACCCTTGGACACATTTTTCCATTAAAAATCATACAACCAACCAAGTGAAACTGAATGAAATTATCTTCTTGTAAATTTTTTGGTGTACGAACAAAATGTGGTAGAAGTGTTTTCTTATGGTCTATGCCATCAATTATCATACCTAAATATTTGTTTGGAGCATCATAACACTTCTTATGATGTTTGTACAACTTTTTCCTTTCACTTGATTATTGGTTCTGATATTCTTGAAGTCCTTTGACTATGAAATCTACACATGACATAAAATAAAAATATTAATAATATGTTTTCATAGTTGATAACTATCCAATTTAAAAAAACGAAATAGTAAATACATACCTATTTCTACCCCTTCAAATTTATCTCTTCTTGATTTAAGAATAGTGCATGTACTGCAAACCCCAATCCTTGACTTCTTAGGAATACTGACATTGTTGAATTGTTTCTTCCATATTCTTGTAAAATATGCATTTGTAATAAAATTACCATTTCCTTCAATAGCTTCAACATATTGTTTGTACAAGTTGTATATTTCCCTCCTTTATAAATTATCTGGAATATGTTTTATATCTCTATCTGGAATACGATATCCATGTTTGGAAAAGAAGTCACGCATCCATGACAATGTAGTGTTTGTTAATGTCCCACTCTCTTGTCCATGATGTACCTTTGAATAAAATGAAGGATTTTTTTCCAACCTTATTTGGATTCTTGATAGACGAATATTACCAATTGAGTGAATTTTTTTGAAATATTTCTACAAAGTAAAATTCTAAATGTGATAATCATATCATGTCTTGGTGGATATCATGCACCCCATTGTAGCATCCCAAACAACCAATTGGTCCATGCCAACCAAAAATTCAAACTTTGATACCAAATTAAAACATACAAATACTCTACAAATACCCTGATTCATACAAAATAATAATAGAAATACACATGCAGCATACACAGGAAAAACCCATAAAAGAAAATGCATAAGTAATCATTCAGCACATAATTTAACACACAATTGATACGTGTCTTGATAAAAATATCACCAATTGTGTGCAGACCTTCCACATTCCTCCCATACTTAGACCACGCTGCTCAAAACTCTCAACAGTGGGTCACCCCCGAGCTAAGGATAAACTCCACTCGGGGAAAGGAATTCCTAACTAGGCTTATGTGTCTCAGAAAATAGGAAAAATTAGTCACAGGTGCCAACTCGAACTAACAGCCTACAGTCCCTCATTCCCCACATGCATGTACCACCCTAGAAAGTGTGGCCCTTCTCTTCTCAATAGTCCCTCAGCTGTCCCACTTCCCTTCTGGGGCTTCAGCTATAGACTGGAAAGGAAGTCTCATAGTCATGTAGTTGCAGTTTGGCACCTTTGAGAAATCAATTCCCATCAATTCTCTCACCTAGAGAGAATTTCTCACGAGCCTGACAACCTGCTTCTTCCGTTCAACTCATAAGCTAACCAGGTACAGGTATAGGTACGGAGGAAAACTAAATGAGTGAGTGAATGATGATGGAATGATGGAAAATGAACTAATTCCAAATTGTATGTATGTGTGTTCCCAACTTGACACTTTTCATGTTGAGAACTACATTGGCCCACTTGTCCCCATCCTTAGAACTTAGGATAAAAATAATTATCCATACTTTATACTTTAAGGAATATTAATATAATACTTCGTTGGGATTAATCTCCCTAGCTTAGCCCCTTATCCTTAACGTTTATCCCCCCATAATCTTTTACATGGTTGGTTTGTCGTAGTGATTTGTTTTTCATTAATATTTGCATGTGATTTAAATTTATAATACAAGCATACTGTCATTTTTGTATCCAGACTCACCAGCCTCAAAAACATGAAAATATACACAAATTCTCTATGGCCTCAAGATGGCGTACTCAATATGTTGAGCGTGATATCCTAGGATGTGTGCACTTATTATTTTAGTGCGCAACACATATGCATGCTATATTATGGAAGGTGCTTACAAAAATAATTCCAAGACTTGATACAAACATCTCACCATCTTATATAAATATGTACGTTTATATTTACATTTACAGTTGGGGTTCAGCCTAGGGGTATTACATTCCCCTCCCCCTTATTTATGCATTGTCCTCAGTGCAGTATATACACATATACAACCAAAATTTTAAAAATCTTCAAAAACATGTGGGTATTCCACCCGCATAGCATCCTTGTGTTCCCAAGTTGCATCTTCAGGACCATACTAGGCCCATTGTACCTTTACTAGATCTATGACTCAATTCCAAATATTCTTGATCTTCTGGTCCAATATGCAACCAGATGCACTTGAAAGGCATCTTCTTGCTCCACCTGAATCACATTTCAATCAATGACATGATTAGCATCAGGTATATACTTTTTGGGCAATGGTACATGGAATACATTATGAATTTGCATTGATGCAGGCAAGGAAAGAATGTATGCTACAGGCCCAATCCTCTCTAGGATTTCAAATGGCCCACAATAATGAGCTGCCAACTTTGAACAATTTCCAAACTCCAGGGAACTTATGTTGTCCTTTACTTTCAAGAACACCTGGTCACCCACTTTAAATTCCCTATGAGTTCTTCCCTTATCAGCATATTTTTTTTGTCTGTCTTGGGTATCCTTTAAATTTTGTTTTATTTTCACCATTTTCTCTTCCATTTACCTAAGTAATTATGGACCAAGCATTGATCTATCTGTTGAGGTTGTCCCGTCTTACCAGTGTGTTGCACCTTCTTCCATAAAGTTCCTTAAATGGGCTCATCTTTAGAGATGCTTGGTACCCATTGTTATAAGAAAATTCTACCAAGTGTAGGAAGTCTTCCCATTTTGATGGTTTATCCATCACATACATCCTCAACATATCTTCAATCACTTGATTCACCCTCTTTGTTTTCCCATCTAACTATGGATGATAAATTGTGCTAAAATTCAAATTTGTTCCAAATCCCTTGAATAATCATTTCCAAAATTTGATGTAAATTTTGGATCTCTATCAGACACAATTGTCTTGGGTATATTATGTATTCGAGCAATTTCTCTCATATAAATATCAGCAGTGTTGGATGCCTTGTGAGTGAGATTTACTGGAATAAAATGGGCAGCTTTAGTAATCTTATCCACCACTACCATGATAGAATCATGCTACTTGTTTGTTCTGGGAAGTTTGGTGATGAAATCAATTGTTACAACTTCTCATTTCCACTCAAGAATGGGCAATGGATATATCAAACCACTTGGGTGTCTATGGTCATCCTTGACCTTTTGACACTCCAAACACTTGGCAATAAAAAAACAACTTATTTCTTCATTCCTGGACAATAATATTGCCTCTTGACAGTTGCAATAGTTTTCTGATAACCTGGGTTTCCAACATATGGTACATTATGAATTTCTTTCAATATCATATTTTTCCATTCCTGGGAATTTGACACATAAATTACTCCCATGTACATGAGAATTTCATCATTTTCTAGCTTATACTCTTCAATTTTCTGCTACAAAATACCTTGTTGTAATTTTGTTATTATTTCCATGTATTGCAAATATTATTTTGCAGCCTCTAAGATTTTGTCTTTCAATCATGATTGGTACATGCTAATGGTTGTAGCATGCAACTCATGCACCCTTTTTCTAAGTGCATCAGCCAACTTATTCTATTTCCCTTTTATATGTTTTATATCAAAGTCGTATTCACTGAGGAATTCTAACCACTTGCTTTTCCTGGCATTTAGAGTTGGTTGTCCAAATAAATATTTCATACCACTATGTTTTTTCCTCAACTCAAATATTTTTCCCATGAGGTAGTACCTCCACATCTTCAAAGCATGCACTATGGTTTCCAACTCCAAATCATGAGTAGCATAGTGCCTTTCATGCTCCTTCAATTTTCTTGATTCATAGCACACCACATACCCATTTTGACTAAGAACTCAACTAAGCCCTTCTTTATATGCATCAGTGCATACAATGAAGTCTTCATTTGGATCAGCAATCCTTAGTATTGGAGCACTTCTTAATAAATACTTCAAGTGTTGGAAACTCCTTTCACAATCTAATGTCCACTCAAACTTCACACCCTTCTTCTACAAGGAAGTGATTGGGTGTGCAATCTTTGAGAATCCCTCAATAAATATCATATAGTAACATGAAAGTCCCATGAATGATATGACCTATGTCACATTATTTGGCGTTGACCATCCTCTAATGGCCTCTATCTTCTCAGGATCCACTACTATTCCTTCCTTTGAAATGATATGTCCCAAATAATGAATTTTCTTCTAATGGAATGACCACTTGATCAATTTGGAATACAAATGATGCTCCCTTAATACATGTAATACCATCCTCAATTGTTTCTCATGTTCTTCCTCTGACTTAGAATATATAAGAATGTCATCCAAAAATACAAGGATAAACTTGTCTAAGTATTCTATGAAAATACTATTCATTAAATGCATGAAGACAGTTGGTGCATTTGATAACCCAAATGGCACCATTGTGAACTCATAATGACCATACCTTTTTCAGAAAGTAGCCTTGTTGATGTCTTCATATTTAATTCCTACCTGATGATAGTCTGACCTGAGATCAATATTGGAGAATATTTTTGCATCTTTCAACTGATCAAAGAGGTCATCTATCCTTGGCAAAGGATACTTGTTCTTCAGAGTTACCTTGTTCAACCGTCTAAATTCATTGCAAAGTCTCAATGTTCCATCCTATATATTCACAAATAATATTGGGGCACCCCAAGGTGACACACTTGGGCATATATACCCCTTCTTTAGAAGCTCTTCAAGTTGCATTTGCAATTCCTTCAATTGTAGTGTACTCTTCCTGTAAGGGGTCTTGGATACTAGGGTTTCTCCAGGCATCAGATTGATGGAGAAATCAATGTCTATTTTAGAGGGTAATCTTGGTATTTCTTCAAATGCATCTTCAAACTCTTTTAGGATTGCATAATCTTCAATAGTTGTCACCTTATCTTTATGTGTCTCTTCCATATGTGTTGCAAATATTTGACACCCTTTTCTGTAACTTTTCTTCAAGTGTATTGGAACACATATTTTTCTAAACTTTAGACTTTAATAATAAAAAGAAAAATCGCTTAAATAACGACAACACGCATTTGAATATAATCGTTGATAAAGTTTTTCGTACGATCGAATGATCTTAAATCTTTCAAATTTGAGGAGCCACCAAATGATTAATGAGTCAAACCGTTGAAAGTTGGTTCGGAGTTTCGCGTTTCAGATATTTCATTATGTATTAACTTTCAAAATCCCGGTACCCTAAATATGAACGGTAAAATGCCGAAAGACTAAATCCTGATTAATTAAATCAAACTAAGTCAAAGAAGTTAATCATTTTGTGTTTCAGGAATCGGGGGTTTTACATTCATCACATCTAAAAAATCCTGAAACCCGAGTTCCCGAAAGCGTTGAGTTTTAAACATGATTAATTAACTTATTAAAAGGAAATTAACAGTACAAATTAATATTTTGCGCATTCGCTTTCAGGATATTTTAATTATGTTCCATCCAAAACTCTCGATTGCGAATCACCGATATTTAGTAATATTTATTATGGATCAAAGGAAATTATTTCCAGCATAGAGTGTGTATCACCAGATGTACCTTCCTCATTAAAACCAATAAATTCATCATTCGTAAAAGCATACTCGAATTAATGCAAGTTGAACGTGAATAAAGATGTTCTATTTTGAATTTCATTGTTACCTTCAGCAAAGTAGAGAGTTTTATCTAAGGAAAGATTACGCATTATCCCCTGTAACAGGTATTCACGTTCTATTTCTAACATCATGGCACCCAGGAAAACGTCGAAGAAGAATGATGATGTCAGTGAAGGTTTGAATGCGAATGCAGATGTTCTGTCTGATACTACGCCACATGTTGTATATTCAATTAGATCCTGGATGTAGCTTTTTGAAATCTTGGAGCACAAAGTTATAAATTTCCTAGACGATTTTGGAGATGAAAAGAACGACAGTCAAGGAACCAAATTCAGAATTATAGCAGATTCTGAACTTCATAAAATAGCATGCCATATAATGACATGATACGTTGGGTTATGGAAAACATCGATGTGCAGACCATGAGCATCATCAACCACCAAAAGGTCATTGTTGGCTCTTTCAGGCCGGAACATCTCCAAGTAATGTACAAGCTATCCCCTGATCCAAAATATATTTATAATGTTGCATTCATGATGGAGTTTGAACAAAACAAATGTGTGCAATTTGACCGAAGCTACCCAGATATAGTTAAAACCTGGTGGGGAATTCCAGAGAAATTCAGAGCTGAATCCCATGGTGTTTATTCCACCGCGTCATTAAATGAGTATATGATCTATGTAGCCATGATTCTATGTAGAATATTCGGAAAGAAAATACCTACTCATTTCCCGGTGGAATGGCTATCAATCATGCATGAGGTAGCTGAGGGTTTCACTTTCGATTGGGCTAAGATGTTGTCTGATAACCTAACCAAGGAAATTACTGAGTATCAAATGGATAAGTTCAAAGGTCAACCTGCCCCTTTTTATATGTCTGCATATGTCATGTATGCCATATGTTTTATGGCTCCATTCCCATTAATGAATTGGAGTTGGAACCCGACCAGTGCCGAACATATCCATTTTTATCATTCCAAACTATGGGAGGAAAAGGCCAAAGATTTATTTTATGAAATCTATCATAATGTAGTGATCCCCATTCATCAAACACTATATGGTCATCCACCTCCTCGGATTTCAGATCAAATTATGGGAAGCCTTAAACAGGTTGCAGATTGGTTCATTGAAGAAAATTTCTCCTATATCAGGGTTTTTGGATGCTCGATTTCCCCTCATTCTCTCCCAAAGTTTATGCCCGACATACTAGTGTGCAAAGAAGTGGCTTACCAGGCGGTAACAGGAGGAATTGGCAAAGAGCTAAAAGTAGCTCAGAAGAAATTTTGGTCATTCTTTCCTCTACAAGTTGGAAGGTTTTCCTTGTTGAATTTTGGCCATTCCAATGTAGAGGTTGCAGCTTTAGAGGATGTCGAATTGGTCGACATTGAATTCAAAAGACATGATCCATACCAGATCATGGAGAAGAACCTAGCTCAATGCAATATGAAAATATATATTCATGAAGATTCCCCATATGATGATATATTAAGGGGAATCAGATATTATGAGGATGTACAAGGCAGAGTTCAGACGTTATCCCCTGACCAACAGGTCAGTTTCTTCACTTTCCAAAAGCATAGAAGAAGTAGTTTTCCCAATATACTATAGGGAGAATTGATAACCACCCCTTCGGTGCAGGGATCTATACCTATAGGTTTTGAACCAAATTCTTCTGGTAAACAAACTACCGAAGAAATTCCAAAGAATCTTGAAGTTTCTACACAATAATTAGAAGCCTTGTGAGAAGGATATCTAGGGCCGTAGACAAAGGCTCAATATGAGACACTACTAAAACAGAAACAAACGGCACCTCATTTATCGCCAGTCACCCCTGCTGATACTTCACAAACAATAGAAGGAAATAAGTTCACAGAGATAGGTAGTCATATTACAACACTAACCCCTCTACAGTCAAGTTTCAGAACTCCTGGTCCTGAAATTACATTTGCAAGCGATCTTACCCCGATCTCTCTTGAAGAGATGCCTCCTTCGAACTTTTTCTTTAGCATGAAAAGGAGGGCCATAGTTTGAATGGAATTTCATCATAAAGAAGGGGTAGTAGCCAAAAGGCAAAGGATGATATTTGATGCACAAGGTTTGGAGGATTGAGAGCTTGCCAAGGAAATGGTTGGTTCATTAGGCGCCTTCACTACAGCCAATCAGTGGTCGGTCGAGAATCTGGCAGAGTAATTGAAATAAAGAAATCTATTGATAAGCCAATTACAAAATCAGATAAGGACTATAGAAAAGAAATTCATAAGCGAAGTCAAAAAAGGTCTCGAACAGGCTAGAGCCAGTGGTAAACAAGAAATTCAACAGTTAAAATCCAGTCTATAGGAGATGCAAAGAAATGTAGAGGCGAGCGAAGGGCAGGCCATTCAGCAAGGTGAAATAGTGAAGCAATTACAGGCCAAGGTGAAGTTGATTGAGAACATGGTTATAGATATAACCATTTTCCAAGCTCGAGTAGTGGAGATATGTGAGAAGCTGGAGTTAGCGTAACGAAGCCTTTTGAACAAGGTGGAAATTATGCAGAATCATTTTCGGGTGGTGAACGAATTATTGGATAATATGTTTTTCAAAGAAAGAGAGGTTACTGCAGCTCTGGTCACTTTCCAAGAGGTGATTGTGTCATCAGCCAGAGAAGAAATGTCTATAGTTCCCAGGTTGTCTTTTTTACAGAAGGTCAAAGGTGGCATACTATTGAAGACCTGGGAGGCCAACATAGCCGAAAGTAAAAGACCAGCTAAGGAAATCAAAGAGGCTTATGAAGAGGCTTTCCACTCACTGAATAAAGAGTCTTCAGGCTTCGGAAAAGAAGATCTTTCTGAAGTACTGGGACAAGTTGATGTATCAAAACAATCTCAAAAGAAACTCAGGCTAAAATCTCACAGCTAAAACAGGTTGATATCGCTCAGATAGATAGATGGCTGGTGAAACCGAATTTTCAGCTACAATGACTTCAGAAGAAAAAAGAATGGAAGACAGACTGCCACAATTGGAAAAGAAGTTGTATATTTTTTAGGCAAAATACATGACAGAACCCTCCAGATTAGTAGCACAATTTGTAGGCAAGTGTGTCGAATGTATTGAGCGAGGAAAAGGTAGTACCTCAAAGAATCAATGAGGTAATATATATACAGCTCGTTATTAGAGATTATCTGTGTCCGAGCTGGAAAATAAGAAAAGAAAATGATTTTGTTGGCATGAGAAAGAGACAGAGGAGAACTAATCAAAGTGTTCCAAGTTTTTCATTTTGTAACCGTTTCTTTTTAGAAATAACGAGAATTTCAACCGCCTATGGTTGGAAATCTTTTGTATAAATACATACTCAAAGGAGTGAAAAGGGGCTGGTTTTTTGCCATATGTAATTGAGAAAACTCTCCTCATTGAGGATTAATACAAGTACAGACCATAGATTCCTTATTTCGTCTAGTTTGAATTATGTGTTCTTCTTTCTTTTCACATTTCATCATCTTTTTATATATTTCCTTGATGATTACATTTCATTTAGTTATCTGATAGTGAACAGTTTTTCCTTTGTATTTACTGTTAGTAAATACAAGACCTGTAAGTCAATTAGATAACTATATTCTATGCTTCATTTAAGGTTATATGATCTATTTTCTTCTTTTGTAACAAAGTAAGATTCTTTTGTAACTGATGCCTTTCTTTGTGTAACAGCTTTATGTTTTTCTCTCATTACATTCAATACTTTTAATTTTAACTCAGACACGAAAGATGGCCTCTGAGTTGTTATACTGTTAATTCAATTTAAGGAATTTTTCTCACATAAACTGAGGTAGAAAAAGAAAACAATTAAAACCTTCCTTATTTATTGATGCCTGACATTATTCTTTGAGCCTTAAGTATAAATTCAGGAACAACAAGATGCAATGCTGAAATTTCTCTTACAGTTATTTTCCTAGGAATTCCTTGTACTGTCCTTAGGTTCCTTTCCTCGTCCAAGCAAGTAAATGCCTCATTATAACAATCTAGGATATCATGGTGTTGGTACAACCAATCCATACCAATTAGGCAGTCATAGGAACATAAAGGTATGATGTTCAAATATGCCTTGGTGCTCTGTCCATTCATGTCCATTGGACATGCCTTAACCATCTCATTATTTTTTATTTTAGATCCGGTATCCAATTGCACCAACCAAGATTTTCCAAGCTTGCTTCTTGGAAAAATAAATATTTCTACCATCTTAGGATCTAGATAACTATGACTAGATCCTGAATCAATTAAAATAGAAATGGTTTGGTTGTTTATCTTACCTTCCACTTCAATCATATGTGATTTAAACTTATCTTGCATGTTGTCCAAGGCTATGTAGATCCTAGGTACATTTGTGCCCATGTCCTCCATTGTATCATATTGTTTTACATTGTCAACAGTCTTCATTTTTTAACCTTTGTGAGGAAAATCTTTGTACATATGATCTCCCCAACATTGAATAGGTGGATTCCTTGTTATTTTCCCCACTATCTTGGTCATTCTAGGCTCCCTATAAGTTGGTTGTCCCTGAGAATTATTTCTGAAAATGGTGGCTTAGTCCCCTTCCTCCTCTATTCCATCTTGTTTTTCTTCTTGTCTTTCCAAGATTTTTGGAAAATTGGTCTTTTGTTATATTGATCATAAAGGAATTTGGCTCACCTTATGGTTTCCTCCAATGTTTTGGGATCATCATATTGTATCTTTTCACTGATAAATGATGGCATCCCACTCAAATACCTCTGAATATTAATCGGCTCATCCTTGATGAAAGAAACATACTTCAATAGATCTAAAAACCTCCTTTCATATTCATCTATGTCATACTCCCAAGCTTGATTTCAAAGAACTCCTTCATTTTCTTGTCATAGTATCTCTTAGTCAAGTATTTGTTTGAAAATACCTCTTGAATTCCCTTCGAGTAAAATTTTTCTCATCAATGTGTTGCACCTGCACAAATTGGTCCCACCACATGGATGTCTTTCTCTTGAGATGATAGATGGAAATTCTTCCTTCTATGTGTGAAGAGTAATTATGCAATTGAAAATACTTCCTCATGCCTAGCAGCCATGTCTCTACATCTCCATATTTCTTGTGCTCACCATCAAATGTAGCAGGCTTTATTTTGTTCATTTTCCCTTGTATCTCATCCACCCTAGACCTCCTCTTATGTTTCCTAACAGGGGATGGACTTGAACTATTGTGTTCTCTCCTAGTGGGATTCCTTGGGGAGTGACGGTGATGTCTGCCAACACTTCTTGTTCTTCTCCTCTCATCATGAGACCTGTGACTTCCTAATTTTATTGAGTCATTCTCCTTATCCATATTCTTTTCTATTTTGTCCAATATATGCATTAACTTTATGTTGAATCGCTTCTGTTGCTCCTTGGATTACATAAGACTCTCATTATCAACTTTATAACTTTGGACATCCTTTTGCAACTTTTAATAGTCTCTACCAAGTTCATTCTTTCTTCCTTTCCTTCTCCATGTCCATTTGAATTTGTACCTTCATTGCCCATATTGGAATATATCCTTCTGATATCATCTTCATGGTTGTAATACCCCTATGTATATTCCATGATTTTGAACTCTGTTTGATCCTAATTTGATCTAATTGTTGTTAAATATGTCCAATTCCTTCTTTCATTCGCAATTCTGAGTCTTGAACAGAAATTTATGGTTATTTGAAAGTGTTCATTAATTCCTTCTCTTCACACTTCAACTTGGTGCAAATATGCGTTGTACTTATGCATTTTGTCACCTGCTCCATTGGCTTTTTGGAATGATCCCAATTGGGTTTATTCATATACATATTTTGGACAGTATGTTCAAGTTTCACCTCTTTCTAGGTTATGGGTTGTTAGTTACATCCTGCTAAAGTTCTAAGCCAATTAGTGTTTTTTGCCTTGAATGCTACAAGTACCTTATGTGCCATATTAAACATTTTTAACATGCCCATAATTTTAATTCATATCCATGACTGTGTTTTATGGTTCAACATATTTCCATAGGCTTCTCATGTGCCTCAATTTGATTCTGAAGAAGAAGTTAATTGTTGATTAATTGGGTTAGTTTCCATTGATGTCAACCCTTGAAGAAAGTCTGGTAGTGAATTCTGGTAGCAAAAAGATTTGGGTAATGGACACAAGTTTGTTTGATGGATAATGATATGAGTTTTAATATATTTGCAGGTAAGATTATTCTAGATGGATAGTACATGTCATGCCATTTTCGGTGGTATGTGGAATGTCACATGACTCC
Source organism: Picea sitchensis (assembly GCA_010110895.2). Taxonomy (NCBI): domain Eukaryota; kingdom Viridiplantae; phylum Streptophyta; class Pinopsida; order Pinales; family Pinaceae; genus Picea; species Picea sitchensis. The sequence continues at coordinate 35,007 of SNQJ01S0066008.1, forward strand.
TCACAATTAGAGAGTTATGGCCATGTGAAGTTGGAGAACCCTCATGAGTCATCTAGAAGCCCCAAAAAGTCAAAGTGTTTGCAAAAGAAATTATTTAAATAATAAATTTAATGGAGAACTCCCTAAAATAAGGAAAGTGGGATGCTTCATGAAAGTATAAATAAGAGGCAGGGCTCTCTCATTTAAACACACTTGAATATCGTTGAATATCTAGTTTTGTGAAAGGTTATTTGGGAAGGTATTATTGATAAAGAAAAATCGTAGAAGAAAACGTGTGACAAAAAAATCACGGCAGAAAAAGTGCGGCAGAAAAATCGTGGCAGAAAAAGCGCAGCAGAAAAATCACAGCATAAAATTTGCGGCAGAAAAAGTGTGGCAGAAAAATCGCGGCAGAAAAAGTGCGACAGAAAAATCGCGGCAGCAACATGGTTGGGGTCTATTTATGAGAGATATGGCACATCTTGTTTGAGGTATGTTTTGTGATCTAGGGTATAGCTTTTGACATGGTATTGGATGTTCATTATTGCTGCATATATCAGATTTCTTGAGGGATACAATTGGTATTTTGTTGTTGGTATTTGGCATATGGGTATTGGTCTTTTGGTTGTTATGTGTTGTTGAAGTTGTCAGTTTATCTTGAGTCTACATAACAGTGAGGTTGTGGCACATGGTTTGATGTAAGGGCTTATGGTATTTTGTTTATGGATAGAGTGATGAATTGTTAGATAAATTTTGATGGTTATATTGGTGTATGTCTTTGGTATATGGTTGAGGTACAT
>SNQJ01S0066008.1:35835-54866 GCA_010110895.2 Picea sitchensis
GGCCTGATAAGGATTATCAAAAGACTATTGGAGGACAACAAAAGGGCCTGGGAGTTGAAGTTGAAATTTTCTTTATGGGCTGATCAAGTGACAACGAAGAAATCCCTGGACACCTCGCCTTTTTAGCTGGTTTACGGAGCAGAGGCGGTTTTTCCCACTCAGCTCGCCTTACCTGTGGTGAAGTTATTTCAAGATTATGAAGGAGAGTTGGATCATATGATCAGAAGGATTCATCAGATAGTAGAAGTACAATAGATCAGGGAACAGGTGAGGGACATCGCTCATAGTCATCAGCAAAGGGTCAAACAGGCTTTTGACAGGAAGGTCAGGAAGAAGGAATTCGAGATCAGGGATTTGGTACTTAAGTGGGATGCACCCAGACAGGATAAGGGAAAACATAGCAAGTTTGATATCCTCTAGATCGGCCCCCTCAGAATATCTGAGGTCTTCTCAAACAACACGTACCAGTTGCATGATCTGGAGGGTGAAGAAGTTTTCAACAGCCCAGTAAATGGGCATTTTCTAAAGAAATGTTTTGTTTGAGCCTTAGATGGCTCCTTTGTTTGTAAATATTATCCTTTAGTTCTTTATTCATTTTCTGTTTGTATATTTTCGGCTTAGTAAAAGACTCCATAGCCCAATAGCAAGGCACTGAAACTACAGAATGAGTTCTTAGAGTATCACAGGGATGACTCTATCCCCCATGGAGCCTAATGTTAGTGACATTATTTGTCTTCGGGCTCAAATACACCCAGGTCTGCAGGTTACGCGGGAAGCGCCCCAGCGCAAAGTGGGAGAGTCTCTTTTCCGATCACAAGTCAAGTGAGCGGGCGAAGTGTTGGTTGTCAGCCATCGAGATTCAACTGCAAAGCGAATCGACGGTCATCGGGATTTCAGGGTTGCCGAGTTGTCCGGGATTTAGCACGAAGCGTAGCGCCAATAGTTCAAGGCAAATCTAGGTCGTCCGATCCAGTTGAGACAGGTGGCAGTCACTCGGCATTTCAAGGATCGACGTTTCGGGAGACAAGGAGCCTCCCATTCTTTACAGCTAAAATTGTCGATCAGCAAAATGCCGAAAGCACCTTTGGAGCCAAGCCCATGGTCCTAGCACCAGGTCAGATCAAGCGAGCCTGTGAATGGGGCTAGCCCCCTTTATAAGAACGAATGTTATCTCGGCCGTTCATCTGAAGGACGCGCGGTGCACATCCGTGTCACGTCGGCATTCAGGAGTTCGAGGGGTAAGCACTCCTCATCATTTCACCTCTCGAAACCTCGAATCCTGAAACGCTGAAAGCGCCCAAAACTAGGCTCATGGTTTTGACCCCTGGTCACAAAGGAGTAGACCTAAAGGAGGGGTGCTAATGTTTATCATTCGATGAGATGGGCCCCAAAGCGCCGAGAGTGATCTCATCCATTCATCCTGGATGAACACGTGGTGTGCGATTGGGTCCTCCCGGCCTTTCGCTCATCGTGATTTCACAGCAGGAAGACTTGCTCCTTCCTATCCATGAACCCCGAAGTGCCGAAAGCACCCAAAGGCGGGCCCACCATATCGAGGAGCACTCTCAACCGTCCATCTAAAGGCGACACCTGGTGCGTGATTAGGCTCCCCGCCTTCTCGCCCATCGCGATTTCGAAGTGCAAGAAGCAGCTCCCTCATATCCCCGATGTACGAAGTGACGAGAGCGTCCAGGGCCTAGGACCCGCAGCAGCGTCGGGTGAATTTAGGACCGTCAGATTTGAAGGATGCGTGGCACCAGATTAAGTCATCTCGACGTTTCACTCATCGCGATTTCAAGAAGCATGGATCAGCCCCTTCATATCCGCGAACACCGAAAACACCTTTGGGAGTAAGCACAGGGTCATAGCCCGTGGTCACTTGGGAGACAAAGAGAGATGTGAAAGAGGGGCCAAAGGCACCGAGTTTAGTTACAGAGGAGATCATCGCGACCTCCAGGCGCCATTGGATCTGATCTCAATCCTGTGTCTCGCTTGGAGTAAATGAAGGCATGAACGGGTGGTTGAGACCTCCCTTCATTCATTAAGTGTGAGATATGGAGGGTCTGGCAAGCGGTCTGCTCGAAGGGGTCTTGTGTACCATTTTTTTTCCAAAGAAGCCATGCCGAAGTCTTCGAAGAGACAAAGAAGTCTGCACACGCTAGCTCGACACTTAATGGCTCAACTACCCTCCTTACAGGAGCCATGCGCAGTTAAGGTGGCGCGTGAAGAAGAATTTCAGTACGAATTTGACTGAAAAGACACTGAGCCCTGGGTGACTGGGCACACCTCTGTTAGGTGAAATTTCCTGATTATATAGGCTCAGTTTTTGTATTTTGTAAGTATCGATGGTAGAGCGAAGCTCCCGATTGTAATGTTTTAACAGACGCTCTAGTTTTTGGTTATGCATTTGTATGTAAGATTTCTTGTTTTATGAAAGACAGTTTCCCTATTTCATCTAGTTTTCATCTCATACTAAGGGAGTTCATGATTGACTGATTCACATGAATTATTGCAGTTGCGTTATGATAAAGGTTTTATTGTGACACTATTGTATTCCCTGGTTTTCTGCGTTTGAATGTAAGAAGATCTCGCGTTTAAATGCATTCTCCTACAGTCTGCTAGAAACCTGATGTTGACAACAGACCTTTGCATCTCTCTAGTACAAGTCTTCCCCCTACTCACCCTTACTACAAATCACTGTCTGAAGTATGTCCAAGACCTCACCTACACTTGCATGCATGGCCTAGTTTCGGAGTCGAAACAATATCGTCCGAGTTTACTTCCATTCGATCACCTCTTCCATACACAAACCGTGACATAAACTGATGGGCGTCGGGCTCTGCTCCTGCAAGCAATCCAGGAGTGACTTCCATCGCCAACACTTTCAATATAATATTTTTCCATTCCTGGGAATTTGACACATAAATTATTCCCATGTAGATGAGAATTTCATCATTTTCTAGCTTATACTCTTCAATTTTCTACTGCAAAATACCTTGTTGTAATTTTTTTATTATTTCCATGTATTGCAAATATTTTTTTGCAGCCTCTAATATTTTGTCTTTCAAGTATGATTGGTACATGCTAATGGTTGTAGCATGCAACTCATGCACCCTTTTGCTCAGTTCATCAACCACCTTATTCGCTTTCCCTTTGATATGCTTTATATCAAAGTCGTATTCACTGAGGAATTCTAACCACCTGCTTTTTCTGGAATTTAGAGTTGGTTGTCCAAATAAATATTTCATACCACTATGTTTTGTCCTCAACTCAAGTATTTTTCCCATTAGGTAGTACCTCCACATCTTCAAAGCATGCACTATGGTTTCCAACTCCAAATCATGAGTAGCATAGTTCCTTTCATGCTCCTTCAACTTCCTTGATTCATATCCAACCACATACCCATTTTGACTAAGGACTCAACCAAACCCTTATTTATATGCATCAGTGCATACAATGAAGTCTTCATCTGGATCATCAATCCTTAGTATTGGAGCACTTCTTAATAAATCCTTTCACAATCTAATGTCCACTCAAACTTCACTCCCTTCTTCTACAAGGAAGTGATTGGGTGTGCAATCTTTGAGAATCCCTCAATAAATATCATTTAGTAACCTGCAAGTCCCATGAATGATATGACCTATGTCACATTATTTGGAGTTGACCATCCTCTAATGGCCTTTATCTTCTCAAGATCCACTGTTATTTCTTCCTCCAAAATGATATGTCCCAAATAATGAATTTTCCTCTGATGGAATGAGCACTTGATCAATTTGGCATACAAATAATGCTCCCTTAATACATGTAATACCATCCTCAATTGTTTCTCATGTTGTTCCTCTGACTTAGAATATATAAGAATGTCATCCAAAAATACAAGGACAAACTTGTCTAAGTATTCTATGAAAATACTATTCATTAAACACATGAAGACAGTTGGTGCATTTGATAACCCAAATGGCACCACTGTGAACTCATAATGACCATACCTTTTTCAAAAAGTAGTCTTGTTTATGTCTTCATATTTAATTCCTACCTGATGATAGTCTGACCTGAGATCAATATTGAAGAATATTTTTGCATCTTTCAACTGATCAAAGAGGTCATCTATCCTTGGCAAAGGATATTTGTTCTTCAAAGTTACCTTGTTCAACTGTCTAAAGTCATTGCAAAGTCTCAATGTTCCATCCTATATCTTCACAAATAATATTGGGGCACCCCAAGGTGACACACTTGGGCATATATACCCCTTCTTCAAAAGCTCTTCAAGTTGCATTTGCAATTCCTTCAATTCTAGTGTACTCTTCCTGTAAGGGGTCTTGGATACTGGGGTTTCTCCAGGCATCAGATTGATGGAGAAATCAATGTCTCTTTTAGGGGGTAATCCTGGTATTTCTTTAAATGCATCTTCAAACTCTTTTAGGATTTCATAATCTTCAATAGTTGGCACCTTATATTTACGTGTCTCTTCCATATGTGTTGCAAATATTTGACACCCTTTTCTGTAACTTTTCTTCAGTTGTGTTGGAAGACATATTTTTCTAAACTTTAGACTTTAATAATAAAAATAAAAATTGCTTAAATAAGGACAACACGCATTTGAATATCACCGTTGATAAAGTTTTTCGTCTGATCGAATGATCTTAAATCTTTCAAATTTGTGGAGCCACCAAATGATTAATGAGTCAAACCGCTGAAAGTTGCTTCGGAGTTTTGCATTTTGGATATTTCATTAGGTCTTAACTTTCAAAATCCCGGTACCCGAAATATGAACGGTAAAATGTCGAAAGACTAAATCTCGATTAATTAAATCAAACTAAGTCAAAGAAGTTAATCATTTCGCGTTTCAGGAATCGGGGGTTTTACATTCATCACATCTAAAAAATCCTGAAACCCGAGTTCCCGAAAGCGTTGAGTTTTAAACATGATTAATTAACTTATTAAAAGGAAATTAACAATACAAATTAATATTTCATGCATTCGCTTTTAGGATATTTTAATTTTGTTCCATCCAAAACTCACGATTGCGAATCACCTATATTTAGTAATATTTATTATGGATCAAAGGAAATGATTTCCAGCATAGACTGTGTATCACCAGATGTACCTTCCTCATTAAAACCAATAAATTCATCATTCGTAAAAGCATACTTGAATTAATGCAATCTGAACATGAATAAAGATGTTATATTTTGAATTTCATTGTTACCTTCAGCAAAGTAGTGATTTTTATCCAAGGAAAGCTTACGCATTATCCCTTATAATAGGTATTCACGTTCTATTTCTAACATCATGGCACCCAGGAAAACGTCGAAGAAGAATGATGATGTCAGTGAAGGTTTGAATCTGAACGTAGACATTATGTCTGATACTACGCCACATGTTGTATATTCAATTAGATCCTGGACGTAGCTTTTTTAAATATTGGAGTATGAAGTTATAAATTTCCTAGACGATTTTGGAGATGAAAAGAACAACAGTCAAGGAACCAAATTCAGAATTATAGCAGAGTCTGAGCTTCATAAAATAGCATGCTATATAATGACATGATAAGTTGGGTTATGGGAAACATCGATGTGTAAACCAGGAGCATCATCAACCACCAAAAGGTCGTTGTTGGCTCTTTCAGGCCGAAACATCTCCAAGTAATGTACAAGTTATCCCCTAATCCAAAATACATTTATAATGTTGCGTTCATGATGCAGTTTGAAAAAAACAAATGTGTGCAATTTGACCGAAGCTACCCAGATATAGTTAAAACCTAGTGGGGAATTCCAGGGAAATTCAGAGCTAACTCCCATGGTGTTTATTCCACCCCGTCATTAAATGAATATATGATTTATGTAGCCATGATTCTATGTAGAATATTCGGAAAGAAAAGACCTACTCATTTCCCGGTGGAATGGGTATCAATCATGCATGAGGTAGCCGAGGGTTTCACTTTTGACTGGGCTAAGATGTTGTCTGATAACCTAGCCAAGAAAATTACAGAGTATCAAATGGAGAAGTCAAAAGGTCAACCTTCTCCTTTTTATATGTATGTGTATGTCATGGATGCCATCTGTTTTATGACTCCATTCCCATTGATGAATTGGAGCTGGAACCTGACCAGTGCCGAACATATCCATTTTTATCATTCCAAACTATGGGAGGAAAAGGCCAAAGATTTATTTTATGAAATCTGTCATAATGTAGTGATCCCCATTCATCAAACACTATATAGTCATCCACCTCCTCAAATTTCAGATCAAATTATGGGAAACCTTAAACAGGTTGCAGATTGGTTCATTGAAGAAAATTTCTCCTATATCAGGGTTTTTGGATGCTCGATTTCCCCTCATGCTCCCCCAAAGTTTCTGCCCGACAGACTAGTGTGAAGAGAAGTGGCTTACCAGACGGTAACAGGAGGAATTGGCAAAGAGCTAAAAGTAGCTCAGAAGAAAGTTTGGTCAGTATTTCCTCTATAGGTTAGAAGGTTTTCCTTGTTGAATTTTGGCCATTCCAAAGTAGAGGATGCAACTTCAGAGGATGTCGACTTGGTCGACATTGAATTCAAAAGACATGATCCATACCAGATCGTGGAGAATCACCTATCTTAGTGCAATATGAAAATATATATGCATGAAGATTCCCCATATGACGATATATTCAGGGGAATCAGATCTTATGAGGAGGTACAAGGCAGAGTTTGGACATTATCCCCTGACCAACAGGCCAGTTTCTTCACTTTCCAAAAGAACAGACGGAGTAGTTTTCCCAATATACTATAGGGAGAATTGATAACCACCCCTCTGGTGCAAGGATCCATACCTCTAGGTTTTGAACCAAATTCTTCTGGTAAACAAACTACCGAAGAAATTCCAAAGAATCTCGAAGTGTCTACACAAGAATTAGAAGCCTTGTGGGTAGGATATCTAGGGACACAGACAAAGGTTCAATATGAGACACTACTAAAACAAAAATAAACAGTACCCCCTTTATCGCCAGTCACCCCTACTAATACTTCACAAACAGTAGAAGGAAATAAGTTCACAGAGATAGGCACTCCTATTACAAAACTAACCCCTCTATAGTCAAGTTTCGGAACTCCTGGTCCTGAAATTACATTTGCAAGCGATCTTACCCCGATCCCGCTTGAAGAGATTCCTCCTTCGAACTTTTTCTTTAGCACGAAAAGGAGGGCCATAGTTAGAAGGGAATCGCATCAGAAAGAAGGAGTAGTAGCCAAAAGGCAAAGGATGATATTTGATGGATAGGGTTTGGAGGATTCAGAGCTTGCCAAGGAAATGGTTGGTTCATTAGGCGCCTTCGCTACAGCCAATCAGTGGTCGGTCGATAATCTAGCAGAGTAATTGAAACAAAGAAATCTATTGATAAGACAATTACAAAATCAGATAAGGACTATAGAAAATAACTTCATAAGAAAAGTCAACAAAGGTATCGAATAGGCTAGAGCCAGTGGTAAACAAGAAATTCAGCAGTTAAAATCCAGTCTCGAGGAGATGCAAAGAAATGCACAGGCGAGTGAAGGACGTGCCATTCAGCAAGGTGAAATGGTGAAGAAATTACAGGCCAAGGTGAAGTTAACTGAGAACATGGTTATAGATATAACCATTTTCCAAGCACAAGTAGTGGAGATATGTGAGAAGCTGGAGTTAGCGCAACGAAGCCTTTTGAACAAGGTGGAAATTATCCAGAATCATTTTCGGGTGGTGAACGAATCATTGGATAATATTTTTTTCAGATAAAGAGAGGCTACTGTAGCTTGGGTCACTTTCTAAGAGACGATTGTGTCATCAACCAGAGAAGAAATGTCTATAGTTCCTAGGTTGTCTGTTTCAGAGCAGGTCGGAGGTGACATACTATTGAAGACCTGGGAGGCCAACATAGCTGAAAGTAAAAGACCATCTAAAGAAATCAAAGAGGCTTATGAAGAGGCTTTCCACTCATTGAATAAAGAGTCTTCAGGCTTCGGAAAATGAGATCTTTCTGAAGCACTGGGACAAGTTGATGTAAAAAAACATCAAATTGATATCAAAACAATCTCAAAAGAAACTCAGGCTGAAATCTCACAGCTAAAACAGGTTGATATCGCTCAGATAGATAGATGGTTGGTGAAATCGAATTTGCAGCTACAATCAACAACTTCAAAAGACAAAATAATGGAAGACATACTGCCACAATTGGAAAAGAAGTTGTATATTTTTTAGGCAAAATACATGACAGAACCCTCCAGATTAGTAGAACAATTTGTAGGTAGGTGTGTCGAATGTATTGAGCGAGGAAAAGGGAGTACCTCAAAGATTCAATGAGGTAATATGTATACAACTTGTTATTAGAGATTATCTGTGTCCGAGGGAAAATAAGAAAAGAAAATGCTTGTGTTGGCATGAGAAAGAGACAGAGGAGAACTAAGCAAAGCATTCCAAGTTTTTCATTTTGTAACCGTTTCTTTTTAGAAATAACGAGAATTCCAACCGCCTATGGTTGGAAATATTTTGTATAAATACATACTCAAAGGAGTGAAAAGGGGCTGGTTTTTTGCCATATGTAATTGAGAAAACTCTCCTCATTGAGGATTAATACAAGTACAGACCAGAGATTCTGTATTTCGTCTAGTTTGAGTTATGTGTTCTTCTTTATTTTCACATTTCAACATCTTTTTATATATTTCCTTGATGATTACATTTCATTTAGTTATCTTATAGTGAATAGATTTTCCTCTATATTTACTATTAGTAAATACAAGACCTGTAAGTCAATTAGATAGCTATATTTTATGCTTCATTTAAGGTTATATGATCGATTTTGTTCTTCTGTAACAAAGTAAGATTCTTATGTAACTGATGCCTTGCTTTGTATAACAGCTTTATGTTTTTCTCTCATTACATTCAATACTTTTAATTTTAACTCAGACACGAAAGACGGCCTCTGAGTTGTTACACTGTTAATTCAATTTAAGGAATTTTTCTCACATAAACTGAGGTAGAGAAAGCAAACAATTAAAACCTTCCTTATTTATTGATGCCTGACATTATGCTTTGAGCCTTAAGTATAAATTCAGGAACAACAAGCTGCAATGCTGAAATTTCTCTTACAGTTATTTTCCTGGGAATTCCTTGTACTGTCCTTAGGTTCCCTTCCTCGTCCAAGCAAGTAAATGCCTTATTATAACAATATAGGATAGCATGGTGTTGGTACAACCAATCCATACCAATTAGGCAGTCATAGGAACCTAAAGGTATGATGTTCAAATATGCCTTGGTTCTCAATCCATTCATGTCCGTTGGACATGCCTTAACCATATCATTATTTTTTCTTTTAGCTCCAGTATCCAATTGCACCAACCAAGATTTTCCAAGATTGCTTCTTGGAAAAAGAAATATTTCTACCATCTTAGGATCTAGATAACTATGAGTAGATCCTGAATCATTTAAAATAGCAATCGTTTGGTTGTTGAACTTACCTTCCACTTCAATCATATGTGATTTAAAATCATCTCGCATGTTGTCCAGGGCTATGTAGATCCTAGGTACATTTATGCCCATGTCCTCCATTGTATCATATTGTTTTACATTGTGAACAATCTTCATTTTTGAACCTTTGTGAGGACAATCTTTGTACATATGATCTCCCCAACATTGAATAGGTGGCTTCCTTGCTATTTTCCCCACTGTCTCGGTCATTTTGGGTTCTCTATAAGTTGGTTGTCTCTGAGAATTATTTCTGAAAATGGTGGCTTAGTCCCCTTCTTCCTCTATTCCATCTTGTTTTTCTTCTTGTCTTTCCAAGATTTTTGAAAAACTGGTCTTCCTTTATATTGATCATAAAGGAATTTGGCTCACCTTATGGTTTCCTCCAATGTTTTGGGATCATCATATTGTATCTTTTAACTGATAAATGATGGAAGCCCACTCAAATACCTCTGAATATTAATCGTCTCATCCTTGATGAAAGAAACATACTTCAATAGCTCTAAAAACCTCCTTTCATATTCATCTATGGTCATACTCCCAAACTTGAGTTCAAAGAACTCCTTCATTTTCTTGTCATAGTATCTCTTAGTCAAGTACTTGTTTGAAAATACCTCTTGAATTCCCTCTGAGTAGAAATTTTCTCATCAATATGTTGCACCTGCACAAATTGGTCCCACCACATGGATGTCTTTCTCTTGAGATGATAGATGGAAATTCTTCCTTCTATGTGTGAAGAGTAATTATGCAATTGAAAATACTTCCTCGTGCCTAGCAACCATGTATCTACATCTCCATCCTTCTTGTGCTCACCATCAAATGTAGCAGGCTTGATTTCGTTCATTTCTCCTTGTATCTCATCCACCCCAGACCTCCTCTTATGTTTCCTAACAGGGGATGGACTTGAACTATTGTGTTCTCTCCTAGTGGGATTCCTTGGGGAGTGATGGTGATGTCTGCCAACACTTATTGTTCTTCTCCTCTCATCATGAGACCTATGACTTCCTGATTTTATTGAGTCATTCTCCTTATCCATATTCTTTTCTATTCTGTCCAAGATATGCATTAACTTTATGTTGAATCCCTTATGTTTCTCCTTGGATTACATAAGCCTCTCATTATCAACTTTATAACTTTGGACATCCTTTTACAACTTTTAATGGTCTCTACCAAGTTCATTCTTTTTTCCTTTCCTTCTCCATGTCCATTTGAATTTGTACCTTCATTACCCATATTGGCATATATCCCTCTGATATCATCTCCATGGTTGTAATACCCCTATGTATATTCCATGATTCTGAACTCTGTTTGATCCTAATTTGATCTAATTTTTGTTAAATATGTCCAATGCCTTCTTTCATTCTCAATTCTGAGTCTTGAACAAAAAGTTATGGTTATTTGAAAGTGCTCATTAATTCTTTATATTCACACTTCAACGTGGTGCAAATATATGTTGTACTTATGCATTTTTGCACCTGCTCCATTGGATTTTTGGAATGATCCCAATGGGGTTTATTCATATACATATTTTGTACAGTATGTTCAAGTTTCACCTCTTTCTAGGTTATGGGTTGTTAGTTACAGCGTATTGAAGTTCTAAGCCAATTAGTGTTTTTGGCCTTGAATGCTACAAGTACCTTATGTGCCATATTAAACATTTTTAACATGCCCATAATTTTAATTCATATCCATGACTATGTTCTATGGTTCAACGGATTTCCATAGGCTTCTCATGTGCCTCAATTTGATTCCAGAGAAGAAGTTAATTGTTGATTAATTGGGTTAGTTTCCATTGATGTCAACCCTTGAAGAAAGTCTGGTAACGAATTATGGTAGCACAAAGGTTTGGGTAATGGACACAAGTTTGTTTGATGGATAATGATATGAGTTTTGGTATATTTGCAGGTAAGACTATTCTAGATGGATAGTACATGTAATGCCATTTCCAATGGTATGTGGAACGTCACATGAATCCTCACGATTAGAGAGTTATAGCCATGTGAAGTTGGAGAACCCTCATGAGTCATCTAGAAGCCCCAAAAAGTCAAAGTGTTTGCAAAAGAAATTATTTAAATAATAAAGTTAATGGAGAAATCCCTAAAATAAGGAAAGTGGGATGCTTTATGAAAGTATAAATAAGAGGCAAGGCTCTCTCATTTAAACACACTTGAATATCGTTGAATATCTAGTTTTGTGAAAGGTTATTTGGGAATGTATTATTGATAAAGAAAAATCGCAGAAGAAAAAGTGTGGCAGAAAAAGTGTGACAGAAAAATCATGGCAGAAAAAGTGCGGCAGAAAAATTGCGGTAGAAAAAGTGCAGCAGAAAAATCACGGCATAAAATTCACGACAGAAAAAGTGTGGCAGAAAAATCGCGGCAGCAACATGGTTGGGGTCTATTTATGAGGGATGTGGCACATCTTGTTTGAGGTATGTTTTGTGAGCTAGGGTTTAGCTCTTGAGATGGTATTGGATGTTCAGTATTGCTGCATATATCAGATTTCTTGAGGGATACAATTGGTATTTTGTTGTTGGTATTTGGCATATGGGTATTGGTATTTTGGTTGTTATGTATTGTTGAATTTGTCGGTTTAGCTTGAGGCTACATAACAGTGAGTTTGTGGCACATGGTTTGATGTAAGGATTTATGGTATTTTGTTTATGGATAGAGTGATGAATTGTTAGATAAATTTTGATGGTTATATTGGTGTATGTCTTTGGTATATGGTTGAGGTACATGTTGGGTACATGGTTGAAACAAGTAGTTGATGAGTTGGCACATACATGAGGTATATCGTTGATGATGTTGGTATATCTTGATGAGTCATGGTTGATGTGTAGTTGATGCATTGTTGATGCATGGTACATGTTGGTTCAGGTTATTGGTACAAGTTGACAGTGATAGGTTGACAATGGTAGTGGTTGATTCAGTGACAGTGACAGGTTGTCTACATTTGGAATTTATATTTCAGAGAGTTTGGATGGGGAAAGGATAGGTGGTTGTAGCCAGAGAACATAGGGGGTTGTAGCCTCCTTCTGGTTGTAGCCGGAGAATTGGGGAGTTGGAGCTTCCCTCAGGTTGTAGCCTTAGAAACTAGGGGGTTGGAGCCTCCTTCCAGTTGCAGCTGAAAAACAAATGAAGTCGGTGCTTCCAATGAATTGAATTCTTCAAGACATATAATAAAAAGCATTATGTGGTTTTCTCCTGCTTTGGGTTTCCACGTAAAAACATTGGTGTATTATGTATGTGTATGATTGCTCATTTGTTCATTGTTTATTTACTCTGCAATTATTGGATGATAATGCTACACTGATATAACACTTGCATTATATGGTTGAAAAGGTTTAAATTTCTCTATTACGGATTCACCCCCCCTCTCAGTAATCCAACAATTGGTATCAAAGCAAGTTCCTTCAAAAATCAGTTTAACTACTGAAAGGTAGATCATGGAGAGCAACAACATGTAACAAAATGGAATACCACAATTTGATGGAAAAAAGTATGCATTTTGGAGTAAAAGTATGAAAACATATATACAGGCACAAGGATTTGAAATTTGGCAATCAGTTGTAGATGGATACAAAGAACCATCAGTTCCACCGACAAATGAAAGAGCAATGAAACTCGGGAAAAATAATTTCAAAGCCACAAATGCACTTCTGAATGGTCTTTGTGATTCAGTATACACCAAAGTTATACATTGTAAATCCACTAAAGATATTTGGGACAAGCTCCAAAATATTTATGAAGGAAATTCAAAAGTCAAAGCAGCAAAGCTTCAAACTTACAGAGGTCAGTTCGAACAATTAAAGATGAAGGAAGATGAGAATATTGAAGCTTACTTCTTATGAGTCGATGAAATAGTAAATGCAATCATAGGATTGGGAGAAGAAATTAAAAAAATTGTAATTGTTCAAAAGGTACTAAGATCTCTTCCTATGAGATTTGATCCTAAGATATCAGCACTAGAAGAAAGAGCAGATCTAGACTCAATAAGCATGGACGAACTACATGGAATCTTCACAGCATATGAAATGAGAACTGAACAGGAAAATCCAGATATAAAAGAAGCAGCTTTCAAAGCATCCAAAAGGCCAAAGCAACAGTGACATCTTGGAAGATGATGAAGAAATGGACAACTTTGTCAGAAGATTGAATAAGGGAACCAATGGCAGATATAAAGGTAAGTTTCCATTGATTTGTTTTAATTGTGATGGTATTGGTCATTTTGCTAACAAAATTCCTCATAAGAAAAATAAGAGGAATGATGAAGATTACTCAAATAGCAGAAAAACATAAAAAGGCAAAAGAACCAAAAATAAATCTTTCAAGAAAACATTATGCACCAAATAAGACATCTCCTCATTAGATGAAGATTAAGTCAGTAACAATGAGACAAAAAGAGTTATATTCATGGCAGTAGAAGACTCTAACAAAGAAGACACCGAAGAAGAATATGAAGAGGTCGAAGAAGAATATGAAGAGGCAGAAGTTGACTACCAAGAATAATTGTTGTGTGCCATAGAAGTTATAATAAGAGAGAAGAAGAAAAAAAAGAAGCTACAAGCAAAACTAGACAAGAAAGAAGACACTCAGGAACTAGAACAAATGATCACAAATTTGAAGGTTCAAATAGAAGAAGATAAAAGAATTGAAGAAGCACTCAAAGAACAACTAGAAGAAAGAGATACGATCATTGGAAATTTGGAAGAAAATATTATCACATTAAGAAAGGATCTTCAAAAGAAAAATATGCAGAACAACTCAAAAGTTTTGGATGACATTATCAACAATCAAAAACCTCATCATGACACGTTCGGACTTGGATACAATCAGACAGAAAAGGGATCAAGCTCCAAAACAACAGAACAAGAAACATATCCAAAAAGATATGAAGAAACAATCAAAGGGGATAGGAAGATCTACAAGGAATATTACAGGGACACTCCTCCACCGAGAAGATTCATATTTCATAATCAACAATCGACAGATAGTCCTCAGGAAGTAGAAGGATTCAAAAGAGAAACTCCTTTCATAAGATCTTCAACTCCCCAGCATCAAACTATTTTTTTTGGTTTATGTTATGCATGTAATAATTTTGGACATAAAGCTATGAATTGTAGAGCTAACAGTAGGAACATAAACAACTTTGAAAGTCATACACAAAAGGGTTATCCAAGAAGGCCTAGTGAAACACAGAGAAGAAGTTACAACATGTTTGAATCATTGAGCACTGAAGTGGAATGCTACAAGTGTAACAACTTTGGACACGTGACCAAAGATTGCAAAATGAAAATTCCTCCTAGAGAACCACAACAAAACAAAAACAATCACAGACAAGAACCTCAGAAGAGAACATGGATAAGAAAGCAGAATTAGTATAGCAATGAAGAATGCACACTCGCTCTACAAGCTAAGCAGAATAAACGTGGTTGGTATGTTGACAGTGGTTTTCAAAACACATGATAGGTGATAAAGACAGGTTTCTTACATTAAGAAATGAAATATATGGATCAGTCTCCTTCAAAAATGATCATTCGGATAAAATCATTGGAAAAGGCACAATCAGAATTGGAAACAAGAATACCAAGGAAAAAAATGTTCTACTAGTAGAAGATATGAAACATAATCTTCTAAGTGTGAGTCAAATGTGTGACCAAGGTCATAAAGTTACCTTTGATTCATAAAAGTGTGAGATAAGAAAAGAAGGTTCAAGAAAATTGATTGCAACAATTGCAAGAACTTAAAGCAACATATATGTACTAAGTGAAATTGGAAATGAAAAGTGTTGTCTAGGAAAGGAAGTTGAAAGTTGGCTATGACACGGAAGAACGGGTCACATACACTTTGATAGCCTTGTCAAAGTCATCAAAAAGGAAGTAGTTCGAGAAATTCCCCAGATTACGAAACCAACAAACATTTTATGCAATCATTATCAACAAGGAAATCAAACAAAGTCCAAGTTTAAATCAAAAGAATATTCAACGACAAGACCACTGGAAATTGTTCATATTGATCTAGTTGGACCAACTACAACAAAGGGTTTAAAAGGTGAGAAATATTTTATGTTATTAGTAGATGATTATACAAGAATGACTACAATTTTCTTTCTCAGGAATAAGTCAGAAGCTTTTGAAAACTTCAAGGTCTACAAGGAAATGATTGAAAATGAAATGGATTCAAAAATCAAATGTTTGAGATATGATAATGGAGGAGAGTTCACTTCAAAGGAATTTATGGAATACGGAAGCAAACATGGAATAAAAAGTAAATTCTTCGTTGTTAGGACGCCTCAACAGAATGGAGTTGTTGAAAGAAAGAACAGGACAGCACAGTAAATGGATCGAACAATGTTAATGGATTCCAAATTGACAGATATCTTTTGGACACATGCAGTGCATACAACGGTTCATATTCAAAACAGAGTAATGCTTAGAAACACCACTGACAAAACTCCCTACAAGCTATGGAAAGGAAGACCAAAAAATGTGAAGCACTTCAGAGTATTTGGAAGCAAATGCTACATCAAAAGAGAAGATGGCAGAATCGGAAAGTTTGACTCTCATGTGGACAAAGGAGTACTTTTTGGTTACTCAAGTAAAAGGAAATAATACAAGTGTTACAATTTGAGGTTGAAAAAAGTTGTGGAAATTATCAATGTAACAATTGATGAAACAGGTGGACGAGAATTAAAGGAAGAAGAAAATGAATCAATGGAATAGATTTACGAAGAAGAAGCAGAAGATGAAGAAGAAGTAGAAGGGGAAGATGAAGAGGATCAAACAAAAGTAGAAGAGAAAGATCAGCAAGTGCCTCCAAATACACCTAGCAAATGAGTACAGAAGAATCATCCTTCAGATCAGATTATCGGAAAGAAAGATGCAGGAGTTGGGACTAGAAGAAGAATCCATTCACTAGAACAAATGCACCTAGCACTCTCATCTACGATTGTACCAAAATGTTTTGAAAGGCCAACAAGGATGAATTTTGGAATAAGGCCATGGATGAAGAATTGAATCAAATAGAGAAGAATGACACTTGGGAATTGGTTCCAAGACCAAAGAATAAGAATGTGATTGTCACAAAGTGGGTATTCAGAAATAAATTAAATGAATATAGACAGGTTACAAGGAACAAAGCTAGATTGGTATGTAAATGATATGCACAAGTTGAAGGAATTGACTTTGAAGAGACATTTTTTCCAGTTGCCAGAATGGAATCAATCTGGTTGCTCCTATCTTATGCATGCTCCAAGAATATTAAAGTGTATCATATGGACGTGAAATCATCTTTTCTAAATGGGGAACTTGAAGAAGAAGTCTACATTGAACAACCAGAAGGATTTCAGTTGTCAGAGAACGCAGATTATGTGTGTAAACTGAAGAAGGCCTTGTATGGTCTAAAACTAGCTCCTATAACATGGTACTCTAGACTGGATAAATATATACAGCAGGAAGGGTTTAGAAAAGGAAGTGCAGACAGCAACCTCTACATCGAGGTAAATCAAGATAGTATTTTATTAATTAAAGTTTATGTTGATGATATTATTTTTGGAAGTATTGATGACAGGTTAAGCCAGAAATTTGCAAAGGATATGCAGAATGAATTTGAAATGTCATTACTTGGAAAACTGTCCTTCTTTCTGGGTCTTCAGATATGTCAAAGAAACCTAGTAATTTCTATTTCTCAAACTAAGTATATCAAAGAAATGCTAAAGAGGTTCGAAATGGAATATTGCAAACCAATTACCACTCCTATGCAAACCAATTGCAAGTTGAGAAAAGATGATGATTCAAAGTCTACATACCAGAGGAAATATAGATCAATGATTGGTAGCTTACTACATGTGACAGCATCCAAACCATATGTAATGCAGGTAGTTGGAAAGGTGGCACGATTTCAAGAAGCACCAAAAAAATCACATGTATTAGCAGTGAAGAGGATTTTCCGATATCTCAAAGGAACATAAGACTTTGGATTATGGTATCCAAAAGGAAAGGATCTATCACTTATTTCCTACATAGATGCGGATTGGGTCGGTTGCATTGATTACCAATGAAGCACCAGTGGAGAAGCGTTCTACTTGGGTGAGTGTTTAGTATCATGGTTAAGTAAGAAACAATCATCAGTATCCTTATCTACAACCGAGGCATAGTATATTGCAGCAGTAGCATGTTGTACACAAGTTCTATGGATGAAACAAACTCTAACAGATATACAGGTTGAGTATGATGAGCCCATTCCAATCTATTGTGATAATACAAGCGTCATCGGTATCTCAAAGAACCCGGTGATGCACTCCAAGAAGAAGTGCATTCCAATCAAATATCACTTTCTACGAGAACAAGTTGCAGACAAGAACATCAGAGTTGAATATATTGTCACAAAATAACAAGAGGCAGGTATTTTTACAAAACCTCTTCCAAGAGAAGCCTTTGAGTATCTTCGCCAGAGACTCGGAGTAATTTCTACTCCAAAATGAATGATTTTGAATGCTTATCTTATATGTCTTAGATTTACACGAGGAAGCACCATAAAGAGGACAGTTCAGGTTGGGAGATCAGTTTCAGGAAGAGGTCAGTTAGGGGGAGAAACGCCGGATGGAAATATACCTTTGTCATTGATGACAAAGGGGGAGAGATTTATCAAATGCAAAGATAGAATTGCTTGGAGAAAGAGCACATAGGCATGGTTCTACTGGGAGAGATGGTAACAGGGGGAGAATGAGTGATATGACTTCAGTATTGCATCAAAGTGTTGCCATCAATTCCAAAGGGGGATATTGTTGATTAATTGGGTTAGTTTCCATTGATGTCGACCCTTGAACAAAGTTCAGTAGTGAATTTCAATAGCACAAAGGTTTGGGTAATGGAACCAAGTTTTTTTATGGATAATGGTATTAGTTTTGATATATTTGCAGGTAAGACTATTCTAGATGGATAGTACATGTCATGTCATTTCCGGTGGTATGTCGAACGTCACATAACTCCTCACGGTTAGAGAGTTATGGCCATGTGAAGTTGAAGAACCCTCATGAGTCATCTAGAAGCCCCAAAAAGTCAAAGTGTTTGCAAAAGAAATTGTTTAAACAATAAAGCTAATGGACAAATCCCTAAAATAAGGAAAGTGGGATGCTTCATGAAAGTATAAATAAGAGGCAAAACTCTCCCATTTAAACACACTTGAATATCATTGAATATCTATTTTTGTGAAAGGTTATTTGGGAAGGTCTTATTGATAGAGAAAAATCGCAGCAGAAAAAGTGTTGCAGGAAAAGTGCGGGAGAAAACGTGCGACAGGAAAAGTGCGGCAGAAAAAGTGTGGCAGAAAAATTGCGGTAGAAAAAGTGTGGCAGAAAAATCACAACAGAAAAAGTGCGGCAAAAAAATCACAGCAGAAAATTCGTGGCAAAAAAAGTGCGGCAGAAAAATCGCGGCAGCAACATGGTTGGGGTCTATTTATGAGAGATATGGCACATCTTGTTTGAGGTATGTTTTATGATCTAGGGTTTATCTTTTGAGATGGTATTGGATGTTCAGTATTGTTGCATATATCA
>SNQJ01S0066008.1:62242-86537 GCA_010110895.2 Picea sitchensis
CTTTGTCTCCCAAGTGACCACGGGCTATGACCTTGTGGTTACTCCCAAAGGTGTTTTCGGCGTTCGCGGATATGAAGGGGCTGATCCATGCTTCTTGAAATCGTGATGAGAGAAACACCAAGACGGCTTAATCTGGCGCCACGCGTCCTTCAAATCTGACGGTCCTAAATTCACCCGACGCTGCTGTGGGTCCCAGGTCCTGGACGCTCTTGTCACTTCGTGCATCGAGGATATGAGAGAGATTCTTCTTGAGCTTCAAAATCGCGATGGGCGAGAAGGCGGGGAGCCTATTCACGCACCAGGTGTCCCCTTTAGATGGACGGCTGAGACTGCTCCTCGATATGGTGGGCCCGCCTTTGGGCGCTTTCGGCGCTTCGGGGTTCGTGGATAGGAAGGAGCAAGTCTTCCTGCTGTGAAATCGCGAAGAGCGAAAGGCCAGGAGGACCCAATCGCGCACCACGTGTTCATCCTGGATGAACGACTAAGATCACTCTCGGTGCTTTGGGGCCTATCTCGTCGAATGATAAACATTAGCACCCCTCCTTTAGGTCTACTCCTTTGTGACCAGGCGCCAAAACCATGAGCCTAGTTTTTGGCACTTTCGTCGTTTCAGGATTGGAGGTTTCGAGAGGTGAAATGACGAGGAGCACTTACCCCTCGAACTCCCGAATGTCGACGTGACATGGATGTGCACCGCGCATCCTTCAGATGAACGACCCCGATAACATTCGTTCTTATAAAGGGGGCTACCCCCATTCACAGGCTCGCTTGATGTGACCTGGTGCTAGGACCGTGGGCTTGCCTCCAAAGGTGCTTTCGGCGTTTCGCTGATCGACAATTTCAGCTGTAAAGAATTGGAGGCTCCTTGTCTCCTGAAACGCGAATCCTTGAAATGCCGACTGACTGCCACCTGTCTCAACTGGATCAGACGACCCAGATTTTCCTTGAACTATTGGCGCTACGCTTCGTGCTAAATCCCGGACAACTCGGCAACCCCGAAATCCCGATGACTGTCGATTCGCTTTGCAGTTGAATCTCGACGACTGACAACCAACACTTCGCCCGCTCGCTTGACTTGTTATTGGAATAGAGACTCTCCCGCTTTGCGCTGGGGCGCTTCACGTGTAACCTGCAGACCTGGGTGTATTTGAGCCCCGAGACAAATAATGTCGCTAACAGAAAGAAATTCATAATGTACCATATGTTGGAAACCCAGGTTATCAGAAAACTATTGCAACTGTTAGGAGACAATATTATTGTCCAGGAATCAAGAAATAAGTTGTTTTTTTTATTGCCAAGTGTTTGGAGTGTCAAAAGGTCAAGGATGAGCATAGACACCCAAGTGGTTTGATATATCCATTGCCCATTCTTGAGTGGAAATGGGAAGTTGTAACAATTGATTTCATCACCAAACTTCCCAAAACAAACAAGTAGCATGATTCTATCATGGTAGTGGCGGATAAGATTACTAAAGCTGCCCATTTTATTCCAGTAAATCTCAGTCACAAGGCATCCAACACTGCTGATATTTATATGAGAGAAATTGCTCGAATACATAGTATACCCAAGACAATTGTGTCTGATAGAGATCCAAAATTTACATCAAATTTTGGAAATGATTATTCAAGGGATTTGGAACAAATTTGAATTTTAGCACAACTTATCATCCATAGTTAGATGGGAAAACAAAGAGGGTGAATCAAGTGATTGAGGATACATTGAGGATGTATGTGATGGATAAACCATCAAAATTGGAAGACTGCCTACACTTGGTAGAATTTTCTTATAACAATGGGTACCAAGCATTTCTAAAGGTGATCCCATTTAAGGAACTTTATGGAAGAAGGTGCAACACACCGGTAAGATGGGACAACCTCAACAGATAGAGCAATGGTTGATCCATAATTAATTAGGTAAATGGAAGAGAAAATGGTGAAAATAAACAAAATTTAAAGGATACCCAAGACAGACAGAAAAAATAAGCTGATAAGGGCAAAACTCATAGGGAATTTAAAGTGGGTGACCATGTGTTCTTGAAAGTAAAGGACAACATAAGTTCCCTGGAGTTTGGAAATTGTTCAAAGGTGGTAGCTCATTATTGTGGGCCATTTGAAATCCTAGAGAGGATTGGGCCTGTAGCATACATTTTTTCCTTGCCTGTGTCAGTGCAAATTCATAATGTATTCCATGTACCATTGCTCAAAAAGTATATACCTGATGCTAATCATGCCATTGATTAAAATGTGATTCAGCTGGAGCAAGAAGGCACCTTTCAAGTACATTCGGTTCCATATTGGACCAGAAGATCAAGAAGCTTTGGAATTGAGTCATAGAGCTAGTAAAGGTACAATGGGCTTAGTATGGTCCTGAAGATGCAACTTGGGAACACGAGGATGCTATGCGGGCTGAATACCCACATGTTTTTGAATATTTTTGAAATTTTGGTTGTATATGTGTATATATTGCACTTAGGGCAATGCATAAATAAGGGGGAGGGGACTGTAATACCCCTAGGCTGAACCCCAACTGTAAATGTAAATATAAATGTACATATGTATATAAGATGGTGAGATGTTTGTATCAAGTCTTGGAATTATTTTTGTAAGCACCTTCCATAATATAGCACGCATATGTGCTGCGCACTAAAAGAATAAGTGCACACATCCTAGGATATCATGCTCAACAAATTGAGTACGCCATCTTGAGGCCATAGAGCATTTGTGTATATTTTCATGTTTTTGAGGCTGGTGATTCTGGATACAAAAATGACAGTATGCTTGTATTATAAATTTAAATCACATGCAAATATTAATGAAAAACAAATCACTGCGACAAACCAACCATGTAAAAGAGTATGGGGGGATAAACTCCACTACATAGGGAAGGGGGGATAAACATTAAGGATAAGGGGCTAAGCTAGGGAGCTTAATCCCAAAGAAGTATTATATTAATATTCCTTAAAGTATAAAGTATTGTTACACATCAAAATTACTCACTTTGATAGTGTCGCAAGTGTCATCATTACAAGTGTTGCATTTTGGTCGCAAGTGTCGCAAATGTCAGAAAAAGCATACTGCCATAATTCCTATGTCATGCTTATAATGACATCGGAAGGACACTTGAACAACCCCAAACATTTGATTTGGAAGAAGAGGAATGGGTTAAAAGGGTTATGAACCTCTTTCCATTTGAAAGAACCACTAAAAATTGAATTTCAGAGGAGAACGCTCCCCTATACCACTGTTAGGAGTGCTGGCGCTCCCCTATACACTCTTAGGGAGCGTTATAACACTCTGTCTACTCTTTTTGAGGAGCGTTGCTACTGTTAGGAGTGATGGTGCTCCCTCTGCATTGTTAGGGAGCGTTATAGCGCTCTGATGCCCCTTTTGGGAGAGCGCTACCTATTCTGGGCAAAAATTGGTTTGATGAGAAGAATGAGGAAAATATATTTTCAAACTCTGAAGGCAGTTGGATTCGAATCCTTGGTCAAGCCATGATCTTAGGGAAGATCCCTAAATGAAGGAGGAAAATCCTCAACTTACCCCAAAGATATCTCAAGTGGTTGGGCCTCTCTAAACCTATATAAGTAGGCCCTCTCATGGTGAAAAAGGGGGANGATTGGAGGCATGAAACCTATGATCTCATAGGAAACACACAATGAAGTGGAGGAGAATAATCAATGAAGTTATTGTCATTCTGATCGTGGGTCTTTTTGATGAAGGGTTAGACAAGGAAGACTTGATGAAGCTGCTTCACTCGCATCTACGGTTGTAAGTTTCCTTCGTTACCGTTCTCATTAATATAACATGCTTGGCCTGTTTCTTTCAATTTTGTGTTTGATCTCACATGAATTCATCTCTAATAGATAGATATATTTTGAACTAATCTCAATAGAGTAGGAAGTTGTTTGTACTTTTGTTTGTCTACAGGGCTTATCGAGGAGTGCAAGATTGGAGCTCAACTCAAACCATGCAGGGACAAACATCGATAAAAGGTACTTCTTTTCTCCTTCCTCCTCACACATTAGTTTATCTAGACCTAAAAGGAAGTTAGTGTCCATGATAAGCATCTTCTGTCTTAAGAGTTAAGAGTCTAGCTCTCAAGAGGAGATCTACCTGTCCGCAGGGAGATTTTCCTTCAACAAGTATGGATACTTATTTTTATCCTAAGTTCTAAGGATGGGGACAAGTGGGCCAATGTAGTTCTCAACATGACAAGTGTCAAGTTGGGAACATGCATACATACAGTTTGGAATTAGTTCATTTTCCATCATTCCATCATCATTCACTCACTCATTTAGTTTTCCTCCGTACTTATACCTATTAGCTCCCAAAATGAACCCGTCCCTATGGTCACATTTTGTGGTGGATAGCATGGCTATTGGTAGTTTTCTCAAATTTGGTTTTGAGTTTTTCTAGCTGGAAGACTTAGGTTTTGATTTTTGTCTTAGAAATGAGATGACCCATAAAGGTCTTCTCTTTAAAATTTTCATAAAATGTTTTCAACAGCTAACGCATGCTTAAAAGATGATGGTTAGCTGGTGAAAGTGGCGACTTTCAACAACTAAGGAACATTTCTCACAGGTCGTTAGCTGGTGAAAGCGGGGATTTTCAAAAATCCAAAGAGCGTTTCTCACAGGGTGTGCACTGGTGAAAGTGATGACTTTCAACAGCTAAGGAGCATTTCTCACGGGTTGTGCACTGGTGAAAGCGACAGTTTTAAGTCTCTCTATTGTTTCCTCTATTTCGATGATCATATGCAACAAGGTGCTCATCACCAGTTTCAGATTTCACTTCGCCATGACATTGACCAGCTGGCATCTTCTGATCAAATTCAATTTTCTGCATAAAGTTTTGGGCTACGTCCTGATGTGCACATTGATGATCACTCCTATTGGATAACTCAAGTGGCACCTATTTCTGCCTCCTTGTCTATTCCATTAGTTTATCCTCGAATGTTTGCAATTCATAACTTGACATTGAAGGATATGGTTAATAGTGTGTTGCCATCATCACTCCCACTTTCTAGTCAACAACTAGATAGTACTGGAGTCTTTCTTTTGGAAAATGGGGAAGTTGCTTTCATATATGCAGGAAAGGTTGTGAGTGATGATGTCTGAAACAACTTTTTAGAGTGCAATCAATGGATGACATTCCTAACTAGTTTCTGTTGCAAGCATATGAGAATAACCTTTCAAGAAAACTTAATGAAGTTGTTAATGAAATTAGGTGTCAAAGGTGTTCAGCACTTGTCCACCTTGCAAATGGATGCAGATTACTTCAAACCTTATCATTAAAGAAATGTTCATTCAGTGATGAATCTGTTGCTGCATTCATCAGTGCTTCAAGGAATTGCTTATCTGATCTTTCCCTCAACAATGTATAAGAGGTTGCAAATCATACTATCCTTGCACGTGTGAGCAATACCCATGATACTTTGTTAATATGAAAGATGCAAACACCGAAGATCAAGTGAGATGGTTTCTTAGGACTCTGCACAGATCTGGAATGAGTGCAAGAGCAGATGTTGTGATTGTGTTTCCATGGAATCCTATTCCTATACAGATCTTGAGGGCGATTGACGAAGAAAACATGAGCTTCATGAAGTCGTTTACCACTGTAATCAGGGAGGCTTCTGCGCAACAAACAATGTTAAGAGGCATCGTGAATATGAGTCATGTGGACAAGTTTGAGCAGCTCTTATCTTCTTCTAGGATTGCCGTTAATAAGGGTGGATGGAAATTTTATGGGAAAGTGTTTCAGTTAGTTTGTACATTTGATATGTACATCATCACAAATCAATGAATATTCAATCAGATGTCACAAACCCATAGATCATCCCCGTATTTTGTCACTCCAATCATGATTTGCCTATCGACGCATATTTCAGAATATTTTGCAGGGATACAACTCTTTGTTACTCGAGTGTGTAAACGTGGAGTGAGGATCAAGGATGATATACAAAATGCCCATTACTATTGGTTCATGAAGCAGTATGGTAAATCTTATGGCGGTTTCCCTAGACGATTTCAAAGTTCTCCTTGAAATGGAATTTCTAAATCAGGCCAAGATGATACACGTTCCTTTTATTGGGTTGCGCTACTTGTTGAGTCCTATTGTTTCTAATATTGTAATTTGAAGAGCATGCTTCTCTCGGCTAGATGTATCTTGGTGCCGCAACTTGACAGATGACGCTTTAGAGATGTGGGCAGACTCCTCATGCATATGCTTTGGTGAGAAATAATCACTCATATAACAGATTGGTTGAAAGAAAATTGTCAGATAAGAAACAGAGAAAAAGGGATATCTCTAAATGGAACTGGTTCAGTATTGGTTTGTTTCGAGGAAATATTCTAAAAGTTAGCATGCATCCTGGGCATTAAGATCATGTCATTTATGGAATCTTTGCAACAGGGACATAGACTGCTGTCTCAGTTACCACTTTGAGAAAGTTATTGATCAGCTATTGCATGAGTCAGAAGTTGATAATCTCCTTCTCCTCCATGTTAGTAGTGTTTGAGATGGTGGAAATGATTATGTTGAGAACCTTGTATCGGGATAGCTCAAACTGCAATCAATTGGAAGACACAGGATGAAACCCAAGAAGAAGCAGGATGG
Organism: Picea sitchensis; assembly: GCA_010110895.2. Taxonomy (NCBI): domain Eukaryota; kingdom Viridiplantae; phylum Streptophyta; class Pinopsida; order Pinales; family Pinaceae; genus Picea; species Picea sitchensis. Next base: position 68,860 of record SNQJ01S0066008.1, read on the forward strand.
AAACTTATACATGAAGATGCATTTAGACCCCAAATAATGCAGATATATGACCAGCAAGGAGTACTGGCATCTATTCTTGGGGAAGAGCATGCCCATATTCATGGAAATAACCAAGATGATATTGACAGGAGGCAGAGTATCCCAACTTTCCAGAATTACAGGCAACAAGTGTGCAAATGACAAAGTTCTCCAGTTTTCCAATGAAAATGACAAGATGAAAGATGATGGTTTAGTTGTCAAATTCTACATGGCAGTTGGTCGATGAGAAGATTACATCCAGATTTTGAAGCAATCAACTCCAGATTTCTAGGTATCCTTCAAACAGAGCAACTGTCGAAGCATTAGCACTAAGATATGGTTCGATTTCCCTTTATATAGGATCTATCCTATTAGTTTGTTGATTAGTTTAATTCTAAGCTATTTTTGGTATTATTCGATCCTCTTCTATAGGATCTGATCCTTGATGTAAAGACTATAAAGTCTATTGATTAAGATGAACTAGAGGTTCAATTTTGGATACATAAATGCTATATTGTAAACAGGCCCATAGATGCTAATTATAAATCACAGGTTTCTCTCTCTTTTGATGTCAGTTTTTCCACCTTCTTTCTGTACTTTTATTGAGTTGTCTAGCCTTGAATGACTGTTATCTCATTGTTTGGCTCATAACTTGGTAAATAGTTTCTTTATTGTTTATTAGACCCTACATGGTGTACTGGTTTATAATCAATTTGTTCTTCACCCACTTAAAGTTATCTATTGATTATCAATATTTGAGAGCACTGGTTCATTTGATTACCATCTTGACTGTCTAAATACCATATTTGAATTGAGTTATTCCATTGATCCATTTACACAAAATACAAAAACATTTTTACTTGAAGTTACCAAGCACCTTTGGTCTACAACCACAAAGGGTTTCTCAGAGTGATAACAGTACCTATACTTGGTTAGCTTATGAGTTGAATTGAAGAAGTAGGTTGTCAGGCTCGTGAGAAATTCTCTCTAGGTGAGAGAATTGATGGGAATTGATTTCTCGAAGGTGACAAAATGCAACTACATGACTTTGAGACTTCCTATCTGGTCTATAGCTGAAGCCCCAAAAGGGAAGTGGGGTAGCTGAGGGACTATTGAGCAGAGAAGGGGCACACTTTCTAGGGTGGGACATGCATGTGGGGAATGAGGGACTGTAGGCTATTAGTTCGAGTTGGCACCTGTGACTGAGTTTTCCTTTTTTCTGAGACACATAAGCCTAGTTAGGAATTCCTTTCCATGGGTGGAGTTTATCCCTAGCTCGGGGGTGACCCACTGCTGAGAGTTTTGAGCAGTGTGGTCTAAGTCTGGGAGGAATGTGGAAGGTCTGCACACAGTTGGTGATATTTTTATCAAGACACATGTCAATTGTTTGTTAAATTATGTGCTGAATGATTACTTATGCATTTTTTTTATGGGTTTTTCCTGTGTATGCTGCATGTGTATTTCTATTATTATTTTGTATGAATCAGGGTATTTGCAGAGTATTTGTATGTTTTAATTTGGTATCAAAGTTTGAATTTTTGGTTGGCATGGACCAATTGGTTGCCTGGGATGCTACAATGGGGTGCATGATATCCACCAAGACATGATATGATTATCACATTGAGAATTTTACTCTGCAGAAATATTTCAAAAAAATTCACTCAATTGGTAATATTCGTCTATCAAGAATCCAAATAAGGTTGGAAAAAAATCCTTCATTTTATTCAAAGGTACATCATGGATGAGAGAGTGGGACATTAACAAACACTACATTGTCATGGATGCGTGACTTCTTTTCCAAACATGGATATTGTATTCCAAATAGAGACATAAAACATATTCCAGATAATTTATAAAGGAGGGAAATCCACAACTTGTACAAACAATATGTTCAAGGTGTTGAAGGAAATGATAATTTTATTACAAATGCATATTTTACAAGAATATGGAAGAAACAATTCAACAATGTCAGTATTCCTAAAAAGTCAAGGATTGGGGTTTGCAGTACATGCACTACTCTTAAATCAAGAAGAGATAAATTTGAAGGGGTAGAAATAGGTATGTATTTACTATTTCATTTTTTTAAATTGGATAATTATCAACTATGAAAACATATTATTAATATTTTCATTTTATGTCATGTGTAGATTCCATAGTCAAAGGACTTCAAGAATATCAGAATCAACAATCAAGTGAAAGGAAAAAGTTGTACAAACATCATAAGAAGTGTTATGATGCTCCAAAAAAATATTTAGGTATGATAATTGATGGCATAGACCATAAGAAAACACTTCTACCACATTTTGTTCGTACAACAAAAATTTTACAAGAAGATAATTTCATTCAGTTTCACTTGGTTGGTTGTATGATTTTTAATGGAAACATGTGTCCAAGGGTTTACTTCATAGCTCCAAATATTCATAATGATGCAAATATGAACATCACCCTAATTCATCATGTACTCACTCACTGGTGTGACAATCTTCCTCAAGTTCTATATCTAAAGTTAGAAAACACTAGTTGTGAAAACAAAAAACAAATTGTGTTTGGATATCTAAGTATGCTTGTTCAATTGGGAATATTTCAAAAGGTGAAAGTTGGTTTCCTTCTTGTTGGGCACACTCATGATCATATTGATCAAATGTTCAGTCATTTTTCAGTAACATTGAAGAGGAAAAATGTTGGAATCCTACCATCATTAATTGAATGTATTAAGAAATAATACATTCTAGAGCCCATTTTTCACATATTAGAAGAAATTGTTGACATGCGAATATTTATTCAGGGATTGCATGGTGAAGAAATATATATTGAGAAACTTGATGATATTAGCTTCCAACATCAATTTTGTTTCAAAAATGTTGATGGGAAAACACTTATATGGGGAGAGCAGTATTCAACTACTGCAGAATCGGGGCCTTCATCAGGTTTAACATTTTTGAAGTTCATTCCAGATTGTCCAATATTTTCATCAAAGTTATTTTTATTACAATTAGTTGTTGAAATCCGTAATGCATGAAGGTGTAATAGAGATGTATATTATTCTGAGTGCCTAGAAGAAATAAAAAAGTCCATTAAATATTGAGTATTTTGATGTTATTGATTTTGTTTGGTGGGATTATTTTTTCAATGGTTAAAGTGACATAATTTCAATCTCAACAAATGAAGACACATATTTGAATACTACATTTCATTGGCCACAAAATATGCTAAATGAATCCGAAGAAAGAAAATCATTGAACAACAAGAATCTCAAGGTGCTATTGAATTTACACAAATAGAGGAAAAATAAATGTTTATTGATTCTCGAAGATCACGTGCACAATGTGAAGCCATGGGAGACGTTTATAGTGGTTCAGTGCATGATATTAAGGAGGGTAGCATGATTGCATTCTTAGTGACCAAAGATCCACATGGTTATCCATTCTAGATTGCAAAGGTTATAAATATTGAAAAAGAAAATGAAGATGTTGTAGCAATTGAAGTGTATTGATATGCAACAAGTACACACCCATTCAATGGTGTGTACACGTCAGATATGGTGGTTGAGAAATATGTGAATAGAAAGAGAAAAATAAAAGGGTCAAAATACAACTCGTCGCCACACTGACCTCTTAAAATTAGAGCATGTTGACATACTTTTTTATGACTTTAATTTGACAAAGGGATGAGTAAAATTCTCTTATATCCACCTCTTGTGCCCGATACTTGACTATACTGGTACTTAACTGTTGCAAGACAACCCAAGCTTTGATTGGGTGCTCCATAAACTGTTGCACTTGTCTTGGCACGATGTCTGTCACCTTTGCTATTTATTCAACCCATGATAAGTCCTGCTCGACATGCGACTTGACTATGTCGCGCAAGTCGACAAAGTCATCGGGTGTGCCAAACTCGGGGAGTTCGATGTCTTTCATTACCTGATTGATCTTGATCCAGTTTTCTCACACTTGGCCCACTTATCTTGAATTTCTCGGTGAGGTTCCTAGGAAATTTTAACCAAATACTTGGCCGATTTCCTTATGTGGTCGACGCTGCTTTCCATTAGCACCCAGATGCCCTTCTCTTTGGCGTCTTGACCCTTTTGCACCGTGCTGATATATTCGATTCTGTCCGTGTCTTGTTGTGCTTTCTCGTGCCACATTTCCATATCTTTTCACATTGGAAGTGCCATGAGGGTGTCTTCCTGAAGCTCGACTATCCGTAAACTTTCTGCAGGACTCCTTGAATTTTCTCCTTAGGTACACCGCGGCCTGTGTGGTGTCCTAGTAGTATTTCGCTAAGTTGTGCAAATGTTCCAATTCCTTTAGAGAAACAACCAAATCCTCTTCATCTCTTTTAGATCTGTCTAGGGTGGCATCCATGATCATCATCCCTACGTCGATGATTTTAGATGTCTTATTATGCTCGGTGTTGATCAGGTTTTCCTCCGTCATGATGAGGATAGAGCGATCTAGAGTAATCCTCCTTTTCTTGGTGGTTCTTTGCATGATATCCTTCCTTTTCCGATCATAAGCTATAACATGTATGTCAGCTACTTCATCCACAGGTTTGGGAATCTACTGATCCCCCCATGTGAGTTTATTTCCTATATTCTCGATGGTATATACTTGTTCAGGGATGGGTTTTTGAACTTCGTCCCTGTGTTATGAAGGCCCGACTTCTATCTGTCGCTCATCGGGGGTTTGAGTATCGATTGAAACTGAGGCATCAGGGGTATGCTGGGTACTTACTTGATCATCAGTCGTTGAAATGATGATTTCCTACTGTGGAACTTCTTCATTTTGTTCACCAGACCTCGTCCCGTCTTTCAGATTGTCTGCTTGTGTTTGTGGTGCATTGGGCAGCTCAGTGTCTAAGACACTCTCAAATTCTTGTTCGGTTTGTGAGAACCCATGAATTTGAGAGTCGAGAACCAAGGAAGATGTATTCTATGGCTCTTTTTTCCTCTTTGATATGCACGAGGGTCATAAGGGATACCTCCGGGCTCTCATCGTCATCATATATTTTTATCAACTTGCTTAAGGGGTTTGACGTACTAGTCCTCCCTGAAGTTCCTACTATCTCTGGTTGAGTCAAAACACTTGTCGACGATCCATTCAGTGGTGTTGTAAACTTAAGGTCGTCTAATCAAGTAATTTCATCAAGGTCTATGAATTTAGGGCCGCTTGGGCCCGTCTGGCTTCTATCCAGATTGTCTTTAGGGAGCCTTGTCATGTTTATGAGGTCTGGGTCATCTTGTATCTAATAAATTATCCACTGTGCATGCTATAACATTAGTAGCACCCTCTCCCATGTGTCATGAGCCATTTGGGTACCTCTACCTTGCACTGTGGCTACTTGGGGAATTTCTGCTACTTTGACCACTACTTGGGGAATTGCTGCTTCGACTGCTAACATTTCTTCTCTGGCTCTGAGGGCCTCTTGACCCAAGTGTTCTATGGTCATTGTTTGTTCATCCAGACTCATGGCTTTGAACTTGGTCATTTTGGGATCGACCATCCATGCCACCACCACATCCCTATCCTGGGCATTTTCTGTGAAGATCTCGTCTTTGAATTTGTCATCGGCATATGGCCAGTAGGACGAAACTTGAGAAACATGTTTTAGGACTAGACCCTTTGGGTCATTCTTGCCGAACCTTCTGATCTGGAATCAAAATTGTAATTGGTTCAGTCCTTCCTTCTTGACTTGGGCAATGTCTTTCACTAGGTAAAAGCCGACATGGAATCCATATGGTATAAACACCCGCTTCTTATCTTTGACTAGGGTAGCATTGTAACCTTACAGGATGGTCTGGTAGCATATCTCTCCCACCACAAGATGGTCAAGGACATGTGCTGGTAGAGATGTGGTGCTCCGGTGGCCCTGAATACCCTAATGTAGGTATCGTGTTCATCCAGATACCCATGGTTGACCTTGGATATCACCTTTTTGGCCACAACCGATAGTCTTAGACATTATTTCTTGAAAATAATAAAATAAATGCATGCAATGAATTTATCACAGATGAGGGAGTAGGAGTTATTGTACCTATTCTCCCATAAGACACTGAAATATACATGTACTGGAAGCTCTGTGACATGCCATCTTAGATTCATGCCAATGGAGACGTTTCTAGTGCACATGACATCCAACAAATATGATGCCATGTAAAAGGATGCAGTCTCTCCTTCTTTCGGTGTCTGAGCCTGTTGTATGCAGATGCTCAGTTGCTTGGAAATAATCGCTCCCCAATTGAAGCCACTCCCAGAGATAGCTACTGTGTATGCTAGAGGCATCCATGCCTCTGAAAACCTGGAACAGTCTTTCTCCCCATACAATCGACAGATGAGTGCCATTAGGAATATGTATGGATCTCTTAGGTTGGCCATTTGGTACCAACCAAAGGTTCGTTTGGTGTATTTCTTATCTTCCCGCCACCATGAAGCCATTATCTAGTTGGTGTCATGGTGCTCATAGAATTTCACGAAAAAATCAATGTTCAGTCGCTCCTTCGTGTCTCTGAGCTTGTAGTACTTCTAGACCTCCACCGAATAAAAAATCTGACACATCCACCATTGTCATGGTTGATTAGGCACTTCTGCATGTCCGTGTGGTCTATGATCCATTTCAACAACTCTATATAGGGGAACACCAAGGTTCTGCTTGCTACCATGTGCAGGTACGACCTCTAAATATTTGGGAATACCTGGTCGTCGAGCGCTCTTACATCCGGGTCACTGTGTGGGATGTATTCCAGAAATTCCTCCTATATGATCTTCTACAAAAGTTCTCCCCAATGTGGGAGTGTCGTCTTGGTCTCTGTGCTTGCCTCTGTGTCTCCGAAGGCTGAATGAAAACCGTTTTTGTGAATATTTTAATAACCGATTCTGGTCTTCCAACAAATTCCAATTGTTTCACAGCCCCTGGAGAAGATCCTTCTCCTACCTCTGGTTCTTTCAGCTTAGGCGCCCTCAAAGATCACCTAGTGGTTGGAATTATTGGAGGCATTGTCCCTCCAATAAAAAAACAATCCTTTAGGGCCTGCGTATAGAACAACATTTTACATAAACGTATACATGAAGTGAAAACATGAAAATTTAGACTGGTACATACCTGTAACGCTTGCTAAACCTGGTTGTTTGATACTCACAGGATCTTAGATGATTTGAATTGATCGTCTCACTTCTTTGGATTCTTTGAAACTCCTTTGCACATAAAATGATTTTTTTTCACAATGGCCCGAATGAATTTAAGCTGTGGAAGAACTTACCTTGTCGTACAACCATTTAATTCAAGGGATGAGTGGAATTCAAAACTAGTCTTCCGCTGAATCTCTGCAACTTAAATTCATTGTGGGTTGACAACGGAGGCACGAAGGGTGATGTATTCTATCGATAATTTCAAATGGTTGTTTTGATTCACAAATGAAGTAGCAACTAATGTGATATTTGACATTAATTAACCACTTAAAAGCTCATAATCTAATCGTATCTATCGCTAAAATGTCCCATCGTGTCGATTTCTCAATGGGTGGATCGGGTATCGATGATGTTCTATGAATGTTTTCATTGATATCCTTTTGTGTAAAACCTCCGATGCCAATCGATTTCATCGTACGGTGCTGACATTGCAAACTGAATCGGAGGTGTGACTTGGACCTGAGTAACAAAAGTGACTTAGGGTTGATTTAGGCCATACGGTTCCTTTAGTCGGGAAAAGAAACATGACGTTAAAGACTATTGACTTAATTTGTGCATATTAGTCGGAGTCAGGGCTTTCTTCAAGTTGTGTGTTCTAAAATAAAATTGGGTTCACCGATGCTGAAAAGGTATCGGGGATAAACCCATCGCGTATTTTCCTGTGTTAGCTTCTTCAAAAATTCACCGATGCTGAAATGCTTCGGGGGTCGGTGATCGGGGAAAAATATTTAGCATAGTCGAAATGTTCATTGTGATTCAATTTTCTCCGATTCAGACGAGCATGTCTAGTATCGGCTATCAGCAATATCGTTTCCTTTTTCCTTAACGTTCTCTCCCTTCTCCTTTTACCGATGACGAAGGGGATTGACAATCGGCGAGGTCTATGTGTGATACTTGTTGTGTAACAAAACTCCCCTTTTTCCCATACCGATGAAAATCGATGCTCGATGATTGAGGTTTTTCGAGTGTTTCCTTTTCACCTCTTGATTCCTTCCGATGCCGAATCTTGAGCACGTCAGGTGAAGTGTTTGGGATATTGATTCCTCTCTTAAGTGTTAGGCCCTTTTAATTCATGGTTTTTTCATAAATTTAAACAAACCTGAATAGCTAATGAGCGTTAAGAGAGCAAGCAAAATCAAAACATTTCTCAGAAGGAAATCGAATTCAGATAGTGAAAAATCAAGTGGTACCCAAAAAGTGAAAAATTGACATAGGCTTTTTAGGGTGTGTTGAGTGCTCAACAGGATCATCTACATATTCATCCATTCATTCATTTGAAGACAATGTAGAATCTGATGGTATTTCATAATCCATGAGTCAATCTAAATACGTGTATGAAACATTTTATGTATTTTTGATCCATATGATGTTTGTATGGTAACTAGAAATGAGCATTTAACTTACATATGATCTTACATGAAGTTATGAATCATTTCTATATTTTATGAATTATATGTTTTGATTATGGAGAATATAATAAAATTTCTTAGCTCATATGTTTTGAATATGGATAATGTAACAATACTTTTAAGAAATAATTTGTGTTCCATTCAATGTAACTTGTATTTACTTTTTTTATTAGAACTTAAAAAATATTAAAAAAACGATGTTGAAATTTTAAAGTATAGGGTGATATTTTCATGGCATTATATATTATCTTGTGCTTGGAGTGATAAACTAAGATTTAAAAAGTAAGCATTTAAGGGTTGATTTTATGATTTTGTTTACNTAAAAAATATTAAAAAAACGATGTTGAAATTTTAAAGTATAGGGTGATATTTTCATGGCATTATATATTATCTTGTGCTTGGAGTGATAAACTAAGATTTAAAAAGTAAGCATTTAAGGGTTGATTTTATGATTTTGTTTACAGTAGTGATGATTTCTTTTGCCACTTTAAAAAACATGTCATTTTAATACCCCATTTTTTGCATGGGTGCTACTGGTAGAAATAGTTTTCAATTTGATGGTTTATTTTGGGGTTTTGGTTTTACTGGTAGCAACTGTTGAGAATCAGACTTCAAATTATCTATAATTTTAACGTTTTGAAAAAACATTTTGTTTTAGGTAACATCATTTTTTTATTTAGGTGTTGATTTTAAGGTTTTTTCTGAGCTACTATATGAGTTTTGAAGACCACGTTTGAAAAATGTTGTAATTTTGACCCCGTTAGGAAAAATGGTGCTACCGATAGCACCACTTTTTTATTTGGGGGTCAATTTTCATGTTTTTTATGCAAAAATATGAGATTTAAAGGATAGAGTTCTCGTTTTGTGGTCACATTTCTCGGTAAGTCAGTAATTGTGTTATTCCCCGTCGTATGTATCCACCATAGAGATAATATTCACTAAAGAGATACATATACCACCGTATGTATTCACCACCGAGATAATATTCATTGCCATAGGTGTTCACTGTAGAGATAATGTTCACTAGAGAGATATATTCACCACCTTATGTATTCATTGCAGAGTATTTTCTACAAGTGAATTTGGTAAATAAAACATAAAAAAAAAAGAGAAAANTGCTTATGATGAATCCAAGAAGAGGGAAGACAGTACACTAAAACTTCACTTCAGGAGCAATATAAATATTAGTAGAGGAGATACAAAGATGCAAGATTGAACACAACTATAGGCCTATAAGGAAAAAAAAGAGTGGTCTCTCTTAACACTCAAGGTCAATAAAAAGTGAGTAATGCATCACAATAAACTTGTACTCTAAGTGGAACTTGTTTTAGGTTGTAAAAGAGATCCAACACAATGTGTTACTTTGAGAGATGAATTGATCCATGTATCTCTTTCTACCTTCTTGAATAATCGGGTATTAAGACAAGAGGTCCAAAATGGAACTAAAGTTACAGGTTGTTGTGCCCCCACACCATCCTCCCAATTTTTTTGTCTTATCCTCTATCCAAGACAAGAAATTGGTCCCCCCTTTAATTCTTCCAATTGGAACCCTTGCTCTCTCTCTCTCTCTCTCTCAAATAGCTATGTCCAATTTCTCCTCACCCTATCTCGCTTTACCACTTTCGGTTACTCCACGGATCACTTATACACAATGATCCACACTTCGGTGAGTCCCCTCTTCTTGCAATGATACATAACGTTCTGACACGTGCATGCTTGTTCCTCCTTTGCATTGACACACCATTGGTTTTATCATCAGTTCATCATCTACCTCCCTTTGAACTTGGATAACGCGCTATCACGCTTCTACCAAACCTCACTGACTCAGATCTTCATCATCGATGAAATTCACATGATCAATGTTGTCTCACCGATATTGGTCACATTATTATCATGCACATGCCTTTCACCAACTAACTCACTTCTACTCATGTCGTTTCATCACATAAAAGTGACACTCTCTCCCTTTCACTTCATTACATTGATTATTGACTAGGTTCACCTCTTATTCTCGACACACTACCCGTTGACAAGTTTCCCTCTCATGTCGCAAATGCATCATCGAAAGGATGTCGACCCCTCATCATTGTTGAGCACATCGAGGACAATCCACTTCCTCTCACCAATGTTCATCATGTAAGCGTAGCCCACTTTCTCCTCAAGGCTTATCTATTCCCCCTCCCAACTCATATCCCTTCTTGTTGCATTCATCAGTATATATCCTTACATTTCCAATGATTAAACTCTCCACGCCTATCTAGACAATTGGTCATTAATTTACTATATCAACTGATTCGCCGCAGATCGTAGTCATAATCAAGTTTTAGTGTTCCTAGTGGCTTTCTTCACACACATGGTACTAGCTAGTTTGTTTTGTGTTTCTTAATGTTACAACTAAATATTCAGTTTGGAAGCCTTGCTGTTATGGGACTTATTGGTAAATGCGGACATAAACAGATCTCCCTAGATCCACCTAGATCTAGAACAAAACATAACAGAACATCACGCTTTCCCTAAGCTCTAAACATTGAGTTTATTATTTAACAAGAGGTATGCAACATACCGTTTAAATGTCTCTCTCTCTTGTCATCATCATCCTAACTCCACTCCGGTGCTCCTGTGATATTGGATCTACAAGGGAACATAAGACAACCAAAGCAAAATCAATATAATATAATCAACGAGAACCTATGTATGTGATCAAGGAATCATACAATAAAACAAAGCAAGTTTTATGGGAAAGAAACATATCACTGCATTATATTGAAATGAAAGTGGAGATTACAACCAAAGCCTTAATGTCGCAAGGTCCCCTCTTGATGACTCTTTGCTCCAACACACACACTTGCTTTAACCTTGAACGAAGAAGATCCACGATTACTTGATGAACTGAAATAAAGCCCTCAAGCATGCACTAAAGTAGAATTCCTCATCCAATTCTTAGCCTTACATCAACCTTCTGAGCTTAATCTTTATTCTTATTGCTTAACCTTTTCCATGAGAGATCCCTCTTTATATAGGAGAAAGAGAGATGGTTGAAGAGATTAGGATGATCCCACTGTTGAGCCTCTAAATTGACATCCCCACTACCCTATTATACTCCTCATCTATACCTTTTTGGCTTACCTAAGCTTGAATAAATGACAAAGAACACTACCATTAGCCATTGATGAGGTCATAAGGTAAAGGATAATTAATTCATGCTTTTTTGTGGTTTATTGAGCTAGGAGACTAAATGTTTCATGTACTAATGTTTTAATTTTCCATGTATAACCTTTGACCTCTAGATGAGTCTAACCTTTCTGTACCATCTCACCCATCCGATACTTATGCGCCAAATTGCCATTGTCCAAATCTGGTACCAAGCACACCTTCCATTCAGATTCAATACTGAATCTCACCTATCACGATCTGGTACCAACTGCCATAGACTGTCGCGATCCGGTACCAACCACTTGTACACTATTTGGATCCGGTACCATTTACCGAATCTCACCTGTCACGATCCGGTACCAATATAGGAAGCAAAATATACCAATTTTAGCTTCGGATCATACTAAAGATAATTGTTGGATGTTTGCTGAATCATTAAATCTCTAGCAAGGTTATGATAAGCTTGTTTGTTTATTGCTTCATCCTCATACACTTCGTGTCATGAGGATGAAGCTTAAAATATGTAACCGAATATATAAATTTGACAATTGACTGATTTGCTAAAGATTTCACCTCCTTGTGTTTCACGACTAAGATTGTTTAAATAATCATGGCAAGGATGGTGGAGGTAGTAGAGAGTTAGTATAATCCAACATGTGAAGCATCGTTACATATTGTAGAACACATTATGAGTTGAAGTTTAATAGAAGGATTCCATTTATTTCTAGGTCTTGATCATTTATGAATGAATGTGAGTTGAGTTGTTAGCATAGTTTAATTCTATGTTTTGAAATTTAAGTAAGAGGAATGTGTGGATTGAAAGAAAGCTTATTATAGACTCTAGTTGCTGACCTGTTGAAGAGGCAAGGACCCACTGCCCAACAAAGGTTAACATCCTTATAGATTAGTGTTAGTAGTTGATTTCAATAGTATAGATGTTAGACTAGCTGAATCTTAATTCTTTCAGAGGATAGCAATATAGTTTAGACTAGGATTTCGATTATACAATTGTTTGGAGATCTTTACTTACTCTGTTTTGCATATGTTCTGTTTCTATCTTTATGAATTTGATTTTTTTTCATGGAAATAAATGTTGGCAGTAGTAGTCAGACATATTTGAAGGAGAACTAGTGAACTTTACAAAAACACATTGTGAACCACATCATACTCAATATATTGACTATTGAACTACCCATGCTATGTCTTGATGATTGATGTGTGATTTCCCTTTCAGAAGTGTGATTGCATAGTTAGTTTTCTGGGTCATATAACATAGTTTATATATCAAAGAACTCCATATCATATTTGCATGTTCCATAGTGGAGTAGATAGACCCTCTGTGAAAGACAACCAAAGTGTGTAGAGTGTGTTTTGATTTGCTAGTTTGTTTTGTTTCCAGCATGCATAATCTAGAATAGTTCTATACTCATGACATTAGAATTACCTTTCTTACTGGTGTCTTGCAACTTTGTTGATTAGGAATCCTAGATTGATAATTAATGAGTGCATTATACTAAACATATAAGTAACACACCATTTTGGCACCATTGTCGGGGAGTTGCAAATGGTAGGAAGTGATTTTTAGCTTAGATTTTTTGCATAGTTTTTGAATGATTTTAAAGGTTGCTTGAGGGAGGATTATAAAATGTTTAAGACGTGAGTGAAGAGCCACATGGCCACTAGAGTGGGGTTCTCTGAAACCAGGTTGCCTTCTTACCTTCTAGATAGAATTAGGATTTCAATTCAGTTAAGAATCAAATTTCCATGTTATGCATAGATATAGAGATAATAAGGGTAGATTTGTAAGCTCTAAAGATTCAAAAACAACCCCCTCCCACTAATCCAACTGACATTGGTGCAGGAAAAATTCCACTAAGAGAAAGTTCAAGGAGAGCTAGCGAGGCTCCAAAAGAAGAACCTAAAATGGAAGAATCAACATTGGGGCAGGAAGAATGTGAATCTGTTGAACATTCAGGAGACACACAAAATCCAATTCCTAAACCATCTATCAGTGGAATGGCAGAAGAAGAAGGAAATGCAACCACTGAGACTGAGACCTTTGGGTTTCCAATCTTGGATATATCCAGAAACATCAGCATGAAGAATATCCCACTATCATCGTTACCCACTTTCAGAGGTATGTCAACTGAAGATCCAGATTTATTTTTATTTGAGTTTGACATATTATGTAGAAGCTATAACTACTCAGACGATGCCCAAAAACTTAATCTCTTTCCTGCTACAATGAAAGATTTAGCCTTAAGATGGCTCATAATCTTTAAAACTAAAACTAAATATCTACATACATCTTTAAAACATACATCTTGAGCATAATCAGTAACCAGTTAGATACCCTAAAACTGAAAAAGAAACAAGAAGAGGAGACTGTTTTAGCAATCTTTTGTCCTAGATGCCGAAAGAAGCATGGTGAGAAAGAATGTCCATTAAATGTCATAGAAATCTGTGGCTTGTGTACACTAGAGCACCCCACATCTGAGTGTCCAACTTTTCTTGAACTATAAGCCATGTATAGGGGAGGAGGAGTCTCACAAGAACAATCATACCCTTCGAGAAGACCTTGGAGAGCACAAAACCCCAATGCATTTTATGACCCTAATGCACAGTATCAACAACAACAATGGGGTCCTTCCCCAATGACCTATCCACAATGGACACCTGAGAAAGCTTAAACTCAACCTTGGCAACAAGGTTGGAGGGGGCTTGTGTATGGGAATCCCTCTTACCCTACATATCCACAGTATCCTGCAAACATTTCCCAATTACTACCTGGATTTAACCCACCACAGATGCAAACTTTACTCCCACCTCTTATACAACAACAATTTACAACCCCCTTGAACCCTAACCAACAACAAAAAGTACTTATAAATGCCAATCAACAGCCACAAAACCAAGCTGCCCACAACCCTCCGAGACCAACAACAATCCCTGCCCAGCCAATCCCTAAACCCAATAATCGACCCACCCACCCTGTGCAAAATACAAAAGTTCAAACCTTTCCCACCTATGAAATTCAACTACAATCAGGGAAAGCTGTAAATCAATCAAATCCTGCAGTAATAATTCAGGAAGAAAATGATAATCATTCTGAGGAAGAAAATACTCAAACCACCCCTGCAGAAGAAGAGACTTCCCCTCCTATTCCAATCACTTCTAAGTCTATACGAGTACCTCAACAGGTTAATCTTCCACCCTACCCTGAAATACTATTAGTGAAGAAACCTGACCCACCCTTGCACAAAGATATAGAGGATGAATTACGAAATGTATGTATTAAAATACCTTTGCTGCAAGCCATTAAGGATATCCCCATATATGCCAAAATCATAAGGGATATTTTCCTTACGAAACAAGGAAGGAAGAAGAAGGAACCTCCCCTTGTTTAGGTGGTGGGGAAATTATCTGAATTTATTTCTAAAATGCCATACAAATATAATGACCCTGGGAACCCAGTAGTCACTGTTGAAATTAATGGTATTTCTTTACCAAACACACTCATTGATTTGGGTGCAACAATTAATGTAATTCCTTTTGACACTACGCAAAATCTCCAAATCAACCAGTTAATACCAACCCAAACCATGATAGAGTTGGTAGATAAGTCAGTCATTAGCCCTGCCGGAAGTCTAGATGATGTCACATTCACTCTAGCTTCTTGGGAATATCTAGTAGACGTTTTAGTCATCTATTCTAAACCATCATCCAAACTAGGACAGCCTCTGGTTCTTGGCCATCCTTGGCTGGCCACAACAAATGCCTTTATCAGTTGTCGGTCTGGTGAGATGACTATATCTAATGGCACACATAGCCAAAAGCTTGTCCTCTTCCCTCCTTCCCAACCGACATAGGAGATACCTGTCTGGTCAGAAAACCCTTATGGAGAAGAAGATTGCATCAAACCCCTGTCAACACTTGAACAGGTAAAAGGAATGCAAGAACAATCAGATGAACAAGTCTTAAGTTTATTTTTGGCAGATACAAATTGTATTGAATATCCTAAGTCTTTTGCAGAGTTGTCACACATTTTCAGTTTCGAATTTCAACAAACTTGGCACCCTGATATCACTCAATTATATACTTTATCACTAGCTCCCTCAGAGAAGGAAGAAAGTACTGAACTTGTTGAGATTATCCCAGGAAAACCCTTGTATATCAACTCTAGTTTGGAAACAGAACAAAAGACACAAGTAATTGAAATGCTCCAAAGACAATTTGATGCCTTTGCATGGGATTATGTAGACATGAAAGACATTCACCCTGACACATGCACACATCATATCTACACTAATGACCAAATCAGACTAGTTAGACAGCCTCAGCGAAGGATGAATCCAACCCTTAAGGATATTGCAAAAGAGGAATTGCAAAAACTCCTTCAAGCCAATCTCATATACCCCATTTCAGATAGTCAATGGGTGTCTCCACTTGTCATAGTTCCCAAGAAAAATGGTAAGTGGAGAATATGTGTAGACTTCAGGGAGTTGAACAAAGCCACCCATAGGGATTATTTTCCCTTACCATTTATTGATCAGGTGTTGGATACCTTGTCCGGAAAGAAGTATTTTTCGTTCCTATATGGGTTTAGTGTTTATCACCAAGTACAAATAGCACCCGAAGACTAGGACACGACCACTTTCACCTACCCATGGGGAGCCTACGCTTATAGGGTTCTTCCTTTTGGACTTTGCAATGCCCCAACAACTTTTCAAAGGGATGTCCTAGCCATTTTCTTTGATTTGACCAATGATTGCATGGAAGTCTACATGGATGACTTTACAGTCCATGGAAAAGACTTCCAGGAAGCTTTGACTAGTCTAGAAAAAGTCTTGATTAAGTGTAAGGAAACTAATCTTTCCCTAAGTAATGAAAATTCAAAGATAATGCTCACTAAAGGTATTGTTTTGGGACATCACATCTCTGGTTCTGGAATGAGAGTTGATCCGACAAAGATTCATATTATCACACAAATCAAAATACCTTCCTCACAAAAGGAAGTTCGTAGATTTTTAGGGCATGTTGGCTACTATAGAAGATTCATTCCAAATTTTACAAGCCTAGCTACCCCTTTATTCAATTTATTATCTAAAGAAGCCGAATTTAAGTGGGATGATGAATGCCAAATATCTTTTGAGATTCTAAAACAAAAATTGTCAACTACCCCTGTATTAAGAGGACCAAATTGGTCCCTTCCTTTTCATATCTGTACCGATGCCTTAGACATAGCTCTTGGGGTAGTTCTTGGACAAAGGGAAAACCAAATTCCTTATGCTATTTACTTTGTCAGTAAAAATCTGTCACAGAAAAAAAATTGCTAGCTGTGGTCCATGCTATCAATAAATTTAGACACTATATTACAGGATATCAATCTTTTGTACACACTGATCATTCAACCATCAAATTATTAATGAACAAACCTATAACAAATCCTAGAGTTACAATATGGTTTTTATTATTACAAGATTTCAATATCAACATTATTGATAGACTTGGTAAGGATAATCTTGTGGCTGATTTCTTATCTAGAATGATTCATCCGGGAGATAACACACCAGTAGAAGATAACTTTCCTGATGAAAATTTGTTTTCTATTTCTACATTCACTCCTTGGTATGTAGATGTAGCTAACTATATTGTGATAGGGAAGATGCCTCAGAAATTGTCTCCTAGAGAAAAACATAAAGTAATTCAGCTAAGTGAAAACTACATGTGGCACGATGATTGTCTCTACAAAACAGGGCCAGATTTGGTAATCAGGAGATGTGTAAGGGAAGATGAAATTCATGATATTTTGCAAGCCTGCCATGATGGTACTTGTGGAGGACACTTCGCAGACAAGAGGACCGCTTATAAAGTTCTGCAATCTGGTTATTATTGGCCTCATATTTTCAAAGAT
>SNQJ01S0066009.1:0-14351 GCA_010110895.2 Picea sitchensis
AGATCCTTCTAGAAGCGGAAGCTTCTATTAGGTCTTCTTACATCCGCCTTATTCTATTTTATTGAAAGGTCTTATTAATATTGACCTTTATTACATCCGAATACATTAATCTACCTATGTGCGGGTTAGGACCTTAACACATAGCCATAGGATTGATAGGACAAAGACTATCTCCATTCATGGTCAAAACAAATTATCCCACCTCTATTCTCCTTAAATTGGGAAGGAAGTAATATCTATGATATAAATAATACCAAGGTGTTGGTAGAGGGGCAGACCCAGGGTTTAATGCTACAACAATGCACCAAAAAATCCCTAACTACTGGCCCTTTCGACAACACATGTGAAGAAGATGAAGTCTCACCTGAGGTAGAGGCAGGGGTGGTTGCAAGACTCAGGTGTATGCAACCTTAGCTGGGACACAGATCTGTGGTTGTACTACTTAATAAAGAACTTAGCACCATCATTTCCTTAATATGCAATCAATATCCACTTCACTGATAAAATAGGGCTTTGCAACATCCACACTAATCTAATGTATTTAATCACCTAGCATAGGTACATAGATCAGATTGAGAAGATTAAGCACTAAGCATGGCCATATAGATCAGATCTAACATTCTCATATATCATAAGCACAAAGAATAAGTAGATTTATCTAAACATATCAAATAACTTAACAAATAACATGTGAACACATCAAGATAAGGCACAAAGAACCATAACACAGTATTTACATGGTTCACCCCCACCCTAGGGATACGTCCACTAACTCTTATTCTTTATTGTCTTCAATCAATCAGTTACAAGCACAAAACCTCAAAACCCTTACTCTGCACAAGACAGAAGATCAACACAGCTCGCTAGATCCTTCTTCCTTGCGTTACAACACTAAGCCTTCCACATTCTGCTACAAGGACCTACACTTAGCTCTTGCAAGTCTCTTACAGTCATGCACAAAGCACTTATAGAATCGTCTTGCACTTAGGATACATTCACATCACATATATGCACCACTACTTCTATCTAGCCTACGCATCTATTTATATATACAAAATAGGCCTAAACATGGGTAAACCCATGGGCCGATATCCCATTCCCGTTACATATTCCCACATCCCAAAAAGGACCCAAAAAGGGGCTTAGATTCCGTGATCTTTTCTTCGTCTTCCGCTCCTCCTTAGATAGGCTGTTGAAGTCCCAAAATAGGTCAACATGACCAAGAATCTCCCAGAACCTTGTCAAGGGCCAATAGGCCCCCAACACTCACCTGTGACTCATCTCGAGTCACTATGGTCTGATTAGTTCTACTTCGAACACCTCAAGTTTGGCTCGAGATTCTTTAACTTGTTTCTTTTCTATGGCTTATTGCTTGGTGAACTCCTGTATCACTGCATCATTTACTGGCCCTTCTAGGTGTTGTTTTGATGTGGTGACAACCTATTATATCTCTACTCCTTAGATTTCAACCTCTGTAAACAATTGATAGGCCTTATCTTTCATAGGTTGGAGCCATTAAGTTATTTCCATAACTTTTCTCTGCATCGTATGGATCTACTGCTGGGCGGTGTGTTTCTCTTGAGATCTCTTCATTTTGTCTACAACTGACAGGGCCTTCAGCTATGCCTGTAGTGTGTTTGCATGGTACTTCTCTTCCTAGAGCTATGACTCCAGTGCCTATAACTCTGGGTTCTCATCGAGATTCTCATACATTTGGGCACTATGGTTACTTAGTTTCTTGCATTCCCTGGAAAGAGCCTTCAATCTCTCAACTGTGCTCCTGGCGATTTCTTCCCTTTGGTCTCTTACATCTTGCGGGGTCTCAGGTACTATGTGTAGATCCAAATATGATATCTGTTGATGTAGTTGTTGAATCACTTCTTCAAGTTATGCCACCTGCTGTGGAATTCTCTCTTTGGCCTTTACTTCTACAACTGTCACAGAGAAAACTGCTTTGTTGATCCTCTCCTTTATTTCAAGTTGCTCCATGAGAAATTGTTCCTTTCTTTGTTGTATCTGTGCTCTTTCTTCATCCCACTTCACTTGGAGAGAAATATAATCCCGCTCTGTAGCACTGCGTTGCTCTAAAAGGTCTCCCTGTACTTGTGCTAAAGCCTGTGTGGCTTGTGTTGTTTCTTCCTGAGCTTGTCGAAGGTGAGCTTCGACTGTATCAAAACATCCATGGAGTTGAGCTGACTCATCTCCCAGTTCTGGTGTTTCTAATGGAAAAGGCACAGTGGAAACTGCATGGCTAGACTGTAGTTCCTTTTTCACCCCTTTAAGTTCAACCTTAATTCTATTGTAGATCTCCTCCTGCTTAGCCTCTTGCTTCTATGTTATCTCTAGCGAAGCATTATTTAGGGCTACTACAATGAAATCAAAGTCATCTGAGGTGAGGGTAGTCTGCATTTTGGTCACAGAATCTCTTGATTTCTTCTGGGAGGAAGGATTTGGGGGGTAAACCTTCCTTTTCTTCGAGGGGTCCTAGTCATATCTAGGCGGTGTAACCTCGCCTTTATTTTGTTCAACTTATGTGCAATCTATCTCTCTTCCATCTCCTCCTTTATCATGTGATATGGAAGAAGTCTTCATTGAGGTACTACTTACATCTTGGGCTTCTTCATTTTTATTTTTCTTGCTTGGTCCAGGTGTATCATGTGCTGCTTCTGGACTGTCAATGTCGGACATCTTCGTAGGGTCTACTGGAATGAGGAGGTCCACCGACAAGTCTTTAGTAATCTCTTCTAAGTCCTCTTCTATCAGCTTGTAGTAAGACTTAAGTTGCTTCTTGTGCTCATCAACGTGCGTTGTAATATAAATGAAATGGCGGTCCGCATTGAATTTCATTAAAGGCCAAAACCTATGGAGAGTATTCATTGTGATGCGAGGCTTAGACTAGATGGTTGTCTTCAGCTGGTTGAAATAGGTATGGAATACAAAATTTGACTGCCATTTCTTATTCATGTCACTAGAATACCATAGTGTACTGAACTTCATGGCCAGAGGTTCAAAGGGCTCGATGTTCGAGAAGATCGCACCTTTCGACATATCCCATGCGATGAAAGAAATCAAGATTAGAAGCCAGTTGAAGTGGAACTCATATCCTTGATCTTGTGTATCCTTGCAGTCCAATTCCAACTGGTTCATGAGGTACTTCTCCCAATTCATTTGTAGACCCTCCGCACACTTCCCTGTGAGGTCAACTACAAAACTAGTCACTTGGGTTGGTTGGTTCTTGCAGACTAATTTTTTTACTATCAGTTGACAGACAAGGCATACTGCATCTCTCTGGATAGAAGCTACCTTGTAGCCTCGCGTTACCTTCTCGAAATCTCCATAAGTGTCCTTTATCCTTTGGGAGAGAGCTGGGTCCATGGATTTTCCAGGATAGAAATCCTGTAGGCTAGGTCCTTGCATGCTAAACCCGATGATCTGATTGATAAACGTCGGATCCACTATTATACAATGGTTTAACCATAGATAACCTCCATGGTAACAAGACAATAGCAATTTGACACATGCATTCACCTCCAGGTGTCGTTCGAAGTGAGGAATCTTCATAACGTTCAACAGGGTGTCCCGTGCGAGGTTCATAGTCCATGACTGGGGAACTATCTTCGAATTCTTTCCCTTTGTTCTGGTTAAGTACTTATGTGGGGAAAGCATGTTGTAGACCTTCCTGTCGCTGAGGTTGAAGTCGCTAAAATTCAACGCTGGAATCTTTTCTTGGTCTGCGCAAACTACGTGTATCCCTTTCAGGAGGTACGTAGTGACCAAAGCATACTCAAATTCTCTGGGCACACTTTCTCGATTGATTGCGCTACTCAGAGGTGGTAGGTAGACAAAATGCTCAAAATCAACTTAGCATTTGCGAGATCGTCTTTGTACTTGGTTCTCTTTTCATCAGTTGGCCGGGATGGTCCTGCTTGAGCAGTTGACTGAGAGGCTCACAGTCCTCTCGTGGATGATTCTTGTACACTTGTGGATAATCCTGTCAACAACATGACTCTTTCAGTCATCAGGTCGATCGGAACTTCTTCAACAACTTTCTCTATGACACTCAATTCTTCTGACATACACACTCAGGGTGAAACATTGTGCATCTGGAGAACAACACAGATACAATACTGAGATAGAGAGAAAGAGCATGGTGATCACTGTATAAACTCAGCTTAGTCTGCGGGCTCGAATTCTCAATTGGAAAAAGTGTTCTCAGTGCGTGGCGCAGCGAGATAAATAGGGAACTTGAAAATGGTTCGCTTACAACAAGTATGAGCCTCCATTAACTCTTGTTCGGTCCATTATGGCACAGTCCAACAATCTGATGACGAACCATAATTTCCTTTCTTCTTATTCAGAGCATCGATCGAATGGTTATAATGTCCCCAATGGCCATATTGCTTCGTCATGGAGAAGTGCCATGTCTCGTTATTCTGATATCTTGACGAATCTCCCATTTTACAAATTTTCTATCTGTGAAGTTCCCTCTGGAACCTTCTGCAACTTTTCGATCTTATCTCTCTTCTTACTTAACTTTATAGCCTTTTTTCCAGTGAGCTTCATCTTGGTATTCCTTTTTCCATTCTGATTCTTATCTTCTTTGGTCATAGTCACTTCGCGATGTTAATATTCTTCCCTAGGGTTCTTGGATAATGTTTCTTCTTTGTTTGGGGTAGGTACTTCAGTATTCTATGGATCCTCTAGTGTTCTCTCAACTTCGACATTTGGGTTTCTAGTGTTAAATAGCTTCGATCCGTTCTCTTGTTCTTCAATCAAGTGTGCGATCCTTCTGGTCATGAAATCTTTTAACTCTTGTTTCTTCTCCTTCAAACTTCTTCTTCTTCCTTTCGTCTGGATTGATATCTATCAATCCAAGGTTTTCCTAGTTGTTGGGCTCTAAATATGTCCTAAAAACAACCTCTATGCATCAACCAAAGGTAGGCGCTGGCACAAGCGTTTTACTTGTCGCCTACGTAGGTTCATACCTTCCGTTTTCAATACCTAGCCTCCAGATATACAACACCTGTAAAGGAACAAAAATGGTAAAGGGAACGACAATTGTTCTATTCAAAGGAACAACGAAACTTGCAAAAGGAACAGTAATCAGAACAAAAGGAACAATAGTCGTTACATTGGGCTGAACTAATGTTGAATTAATTGCATTGTAGTATTTACCCAACTATCTAATTTGTCAACCCAGGGTTCGTAAACTGATGAAGCACATGCAAAGTATATGCAAGATTGAAGTGGGACTAATCTAATCTAATGTTTAAGCTACAACTGAAATTGAATCATTAATCTAACACACGACTGAAATAAAATCATTAATCTAACACACGACTTGGAATTGAATTAATCTAGTTGCATAAATGAAATTAATCTAGGAATGAGAAATTGTGTGAAGGAATTAATCTATAAATGGACAACTACATGAAGGAAAAGAAAGTACAACATGTGAAGAATTGAATGACACAACAACATATGTGAGCTCACACCAATGAAGCAATCTTCTATTACAATAACCAAATCAATCTTCATAAAAAAATAATAAAAGCATGAAAACCAAAACCATGAATCAAAGCTAAGAATCCCTTTCTCTTTCGAATCCTAATGACTACTATAATTCTCTAGTTACAACTGATTGAATTCTAATTGCTCCTAATTGAATTCTCATGAAGAGAGAGTAATCTCTTTTATACATGAGAGACTTGAAGATAAGATAACCATTTCATTATTATAGATTCACTTTTCTCTCAACCTATTTCCCATTATTACAAAATATAATCCCTTTAAATCCTCACACATATCTCTCATATATCTTAGATAAGATATTCCAACAAAATCTCCATGATCTTCTCCTTGGAATGGGCTTGAATTATCTCCTCAAATATTGAAATGGTGGAGGAAGTATTCGAGAAGTCCTTTCGATTAATCCTTCACATATTCCTACACATTACAAAGCTCACACATATTTGAGATATATATGAAAACATGACAATTTTCTAAGATTTAATCACAAATTCCCTTTTAATACTAAAATGAATAAAGTGGAGAACAATAAGGTGAAATCCAAGTATATTTATGGAAATGATATCATGAAAGGTTAATGGGGCAATGGAATGTGAAGAATGATGAAGGGAAAGGTGGATGAGAATAGGACATTTATGATCCCCAACACTAGTAACATGTTAAATGGGGCGTTGTCTTCAACAAATTTAATAATCTCAAAATCTTCTTCTGTTGAGGTTCCATTAGTGTTCATAGGTATGCGAGCGAGCTTCCCACATAGGTTTATCAGTTTCCCTCTGAATAGTCCTATTCCTCTTAATGAAGGGATCATAACAGGCTTCCATATGGCTTCCTAAGCTCTTTCTTTCATGATATTCACCTGTGTCTCTTCATCCAAAAGACAATCAATGTTGAAGTCTCCTATTATTACTTCAATGCATTCTTTTTCCTTGAATATATTTGATAGTATGACATGTCGATGGTCATTCATGGTTTTTTTTATTTGCAACAATAGTTTCTCCGATTCTTTCTAGGGTTCTGCCATTTCTGGATCTGCCTTAGGGTTTCCTCTATTCAGATTCATTTCTTCAAGATTAGAAATCATTCTAGGGAAATCCAACACTTCATGGTCCGTAGCTTTACAACAAAGACAACCAGGTCATTTCCCAGGGCATTCCTTAGAAAGATGTCCTAGTCTTCTACAACTATAACATAGGGTTAATCCTCTCTTTCTTTTAAATGATCCCCAACCTTTCCGGTACTGCGCACTAGGATCATGGTAGCTAACCTGCAAAAAATTATTTCTAGGATCCTGCATCCATTTGTTAGTCCAAACATTCTTTCTATGCATGGGTATAATATATCTTTCACTATTCTTATCAGGTCTACTCATATCAAGCCTTCTTTTGTCTATTAGTACCCTAGTTTTCAAGCTAGGACATAACCTATCAAACATGCCTAGATCCATACTTTAGAAACAAAACTTTCCACTTATCTTACTTCTACAAAGCACAAAGCTTCCAGATCTAAAAATTTTAACTATTCTTACCTTTTATCAGAGCATAGATCTTGCTTACCTCTTTTAATAAAAAATTCTCACTTTTACCTTTCTTAGAGCACAAAGCTTTCAGATCTCTCTTCTTTCCTTCATATCTGACCTCTTTTCTTCAGATCGGGCTTCTTTCTTTAGCATAGATCTTTATAAATCGAGTAGGATACTACACACTATGGAATAGATCTATGCATAGAGCTTTCACAATCTCAGGTCGAATATTTTCACAAAGCTTCTTCTTTCTCAGTTCCCAACAATCATAGTTTCTGTCTCGGCAATGGAACCATTTGTTGGCACAAGGGCAGACCCAGGGTTCAACGCTACAAAAATGCACCAACAAAGCCCTAACTACCAGCCCTTTCGGCAACACCTACAAAGCAGATGAAGTCTCACCCAAGGTAGAGGCAGGGGTGGTTGCAAGACTGAGGTTTTTGCAACCTTAGTTGGGACACATATCTGTGATTGTACTACTTAATAAATCACTTAGCACCGTCATTTCCTTAATATGCAATCAATATCCACTTCGCTGATAAAACAGGGCTTCACAACATCCACACTAATCTAACATATTTAAGAACTTAGTATAGGTACATAGATCAAATTGAGAAGATTAAGCACTAAGCATGGCCATATAGATTAGATCTAACATTCTCGCATATCATAAGCACAAAGCATAAGTAGATCTATCTAAACATATCAAAGCACTTAACAAATAACATGTGAACACATGAAGACAAGGCACAAAGAACCATAACACAGTATTTAGGTGGTTCAACCCCACCCTGGGGCTATGTCCACCAACTCGTGTTCTTTATTGTCTTCAGTCAATCAGTTATAAGCACAGAGCCTAAAAAACCTTACTCCGCACAGGACAGAAGATCTGCGCATCTCTCTAGATCCTTCTTCCTTGCATTACAACACTAATCCTTCCACAATCTGCTACACAGACCTTCACTTAGCTCTTGCAAGTCTCTTACAGTCATGCACAAAGCACTTACAGACTCTTCTTGCACTTAGGATACATTCACATCAAATATATGCACCCCTACTTCTATCTAGCCTAAGCATCTATTTATATATACAAAATAGGCCTAAACATGGGTAAACCCATGGGTCGATATCCCATTCCCATTAGATATTCCCACACCCCAAAAAGGACCCAAAAAGGGGCTGAGATCCCATGATCTCCGCTTTGTCTTCTGCTCCTCCTTCGACAGGCTATCGAAGTCCCAAAATAGGTCAACATGACCAAGAATCTCCCAAAACTTGGTCAAGGTCCAACACAAGGTCTATGGGGACTAGTCATTTCCTCAAGAATCACCTCATTAGAGGTAAAGAACAAGTCTAAAGGATCTTGATTGGAAAGAGAATCTTGAGCCCAAATAGGCTCGAGAAATGGATCTAATTCCTGTGAGGGAGATAGATCGGGTTTGGATAACGTTTGTTGGATAATGTTGTACACAACCTCAGCCATGGATAAGGGCATGGCCATGCCATGATGCCCTATCCCTTCCATCAAGGGTGATGGGGAAGGTAAATTCCTTGGATCGTTAAAGTAGCTCATTAGAAATGAAGATACTTGCAAAGTTGAAGTCCTCGGTTGGTCGGGAACAACCGATATAATCCTTACATCCCCAGAAGGCGGTGGGTAATCAAAGGTTCCCATCAATGACAAAAACAAGCTGACATCTAAGTTGATAGTTTTAGGCTACAGATTATCAATCATCGGGACTATGGAAGCCCCCGATGAAGGGTCAGGATGAGAGAAGGACAATTGGTTGACTATCACAATCCGACCCTCATGCGGAAAACATAAGACCTAAAAAACCGTAGAAACTATTATTCCTAAGATTAAACTTAAGGATCAAAGAGTAATGTTAGGAATCAAGAAAATTTAAAAAGATTGTTTTAAAAGAGTGCTTTTTACACCTTTAGTTATTGTTGCGCCTCTTTCATCACCTTAGTGAGAAAAATAGAGGTGCTTGCAAGCTTATTTGGGTTTGCTAAGCAGGACAACTGCGAGGAAAAGGGTTAGAAAAAGAAATATAAAACAACAACTAAGAAATAAAACAACAACTAAATTAATAAACATAGGGACATAAGGACAAAAGAAACAATGAGACCCATGTCACCAATGATAAGGATGATATTAGTGAAAGAAAACACCGAGAAGCAAGAGGAATATGAGTCCCTTGTTCCTCCAAGGGAGGGCTCTTGGACCCCCACAAATAAGCTCTTCTTACAACTTTGAAAATAAAAATGAAAATGGTGAAAGAATTCTTTGCTAATCCACTCAAGGGGTGAGATGGATTTCCCAATGCAATGATGCAAGTATACTCTTGGAAAGGATAGAATATTTCTCAAGAGAATAATGGCAACATAACTTTTCTATGAATTCCTTGAAAAATGAAGTGTATCCATGGCCTTTTTATAGCATTCCTTTGAGGTATTGTCCAACTAGTTTGTAGTGTGTAAAGAGGCTAATTAGGGCATTTCTAGGTCTTTAACCAGCCACCCAGTTGAATCCAGTCCAGATTTGAGTGTCAAATCAACTTGGAAGCTGAACTAGAAGTGGGTGGGAGGCTGGCCACTCTCATAAATGCGTCATTTCTTAGGTGCGCGGCTTTTTGCGACAAAAGTCACGCATCGTTAGAATGTGCGCGATTTCTGCGTTCCTGTTTTGCACATGTGCGTGTGCACCCAGTGTCTTCATAGTGCCCTTTATTTTTTGCACTAGTTGTATAGTTTTTGACCCTTTGGGAATTCTTTTGTGATATTTTTGGTCCATGGGTGACCTCATAACTGTTTGGCGATGTTGAATTCCTGTAACCATTTGCGGATGAAATTTTAGTGATAACAGTTGCCCCCTGATGGATGAGGTTATGAGCATACGTATAGGCGAAATCCATCAATGTTTATTCTACTCAGATTGTTGTTGTAAGAGAGAATGATAGTGGGATTGTCAAGAGTTCCCTGTTGGAGGGAGAAGGGAACCTGTAGAACTCAACCTTCCATAAGGTGTGTAAAAATAAACCATGTATAAACAAGGCGGGCATGCCCCATGCTCGTGTCATGTAACTCAAAAAGAGGAATGAAGTGTTGATGTAGACAACTGCAACACCCTCAGGGGCGGTCGTGATAAAGACAAAATTCAATTCTACGGAGGAACTTAATCTAAACAGTAGGCAACAATATCTGTAAGAAGTATCACAGATTCTGTAGGCATTGATAGCCTAGCTAGGTTCAGAGCTCTTCAACAAATATGAGAAATAACTACAATATTCACAAAGTAAGACCCACCATAACATGAGAAAGTGTTGGTGTTGAATGTTATGGGGGTCAACAATAGCAGGGAAAAATTGTGGTTCTCTCTGTGCCGTCTGAGATCTCTCATTGGATAGGCAATGAGAATCAAGATATTGTCACCCTTCTGGAAAACTGTGTTGATGTCAACAAAAAGGGGGATGCAACTCCTAGAAGCAAAGGGATTCGTGAAATCTACTATATGAGCTTAGGAATTTGGAAGAGGTACATGGTTGAAGTCAAGATGTATGGAGACTCAAGACTGCCCTTGGTTGGGGGTATATGCGAAGTATAAGTGGCTGCAACTATTCAACTAAGTCGAGTGTCAGGGGGACAACAAGACGTGGGCGAAGTTGTGCCAGAGGCAGGACAAAGTGAATAAACTCAGAGGGAAGAGGTAGGTGGCCTGTAGGATACTCATAGGATATGGATTATTTCAATAAGGATAGATGATAAAGAGTGCCCCAACCAAGGGCGACATGGGTTTCGTTTGCCAAAAAAGGGAAGAAGGTCGCCAAAGGTGACGACAAAAAGGGTAATGTGAATGCTGGAAACAAAGGCGTTTGTACAATAAATAAAGAATACTTTTGGTATAGGTGTACAAATACAGAAATGGTTTCCCCAATGTAACATGGTTGGCCTAGGAGGGCACAATTTTCTTGGAGAACTGGTGGAGCGTGGGGGCCCCATGGGTGGGTTTCTGTATGAGGTAGGTGAAATGAAGGGAAATTTGCATATGGGCAAACTGATTGTGGATGAAATGGAGGGTTCATGATACTATGGAGGTGCAGTCAAAAATAGAACCTTGAAGAGATAATCTGGGAGTCCATTGGGAAAGATAGCAAAATGAGGAGAAGGAGTATGTGGCTGATTCACGACATGATGTAAGACTATCGAGACTTGCATCCCTAAAGGGTTTTGAAAAACAACATGAGTTTCAAAGGCAAAAAAGGGTTCTATGAATGGGACAACTCATGTGGGTAAGAGTTCTAGCGAGTGATAGTACCGAAGATACAAATGGAGGTGTTGGTACTGCAGAGCCGGAAATGGGGATCCTAGAGGCAAATGTCAGAGGGTGTGACTGGAGATGCAAGTGAGATTCAGAGGGAATGACTACATGCCAATGTTGAGTATATACCTGAAGGGGTTGCGTTGATGTATGATGATCAATTACCTACACACCTAAAAGCCAAATACCCGACGTGAACAATATCTGAAGAGAATTGAAAAGACGAGCATTTATTTGATAATTTTGAATATGTGCATGCATACCTGGTCAGGGTTTGAAAAAATGTCATCCTAGGGGCTCAAGATGAAAAGAGGCCCAAGGACTGTCATGATGTAGATGATGGGATGTTGATCCCATGGCTGAAGACGGATCGAGAAATGGACACTCGGAGCTCCTGGAATGGTGAGTGGAAGTTTGTCAAAAAGGACTATATATAGTTGTAGGGACCACATTGCCACATCATTTGTACTTGCTGATATAGTGACTGGACAAGAACTATTTAGAGGAGATTTGGAGATTGTGGGAGGATGAGGCATCCAATAGAGGACCATCGAGCTTCAATTTGGTGGTTTGATTATCCTGCATAGAATTAGGGTTTCCATTTTTGGGCAAGGGCTGTACGGAGGTCCATACAGGGGGTTTTATGGGTGTGGGCCCCCACGTGCATGGACGATCCGGAAGTATGCACACACAAGTGTACGCTTTCCCACTGGATAGGCATGCATGGGGGCACCTATAAAGGGGACAAAGGCACACACTATGTGCATGCCTGTTGGCTGCATAGCTGCGCATGTGTGTGCGGCTGTGTATTGGACAGGCGTGCTTTAATGAGCGCCTGTGTTTGTGACAGGGGTGCATGAAGGCGCCCCTATATGTTGAGCAGGTGCAAACCCATGCGTGCCTAAAGGATGCACAAGTGCACCTGAGTGCACACCTGTGGAGTGGACAGGCGTGCATACGTGCTTGCCTGTGGAGTGAACAGACGCACATGTGTGAGCGCCTGTGGGTTAAACAACCGCGCCTTGGAGGCAAGGTTGACGGGTGTAAAAATTATCTTTTTAATGTTGTTTATGGACCATTTGGATGACTTAGGACTATTTTATATGGCTACAGGTGATCATTTTTCATGATGCCAGTTGGTTGGCGAGAGCGGGATTGGTCCCAGCTGAGGGATGTTGTGGCGATTGAGGATCCGGGTGTACGTGCTACTTTGGCAACCTGTGGGCTGCTGAAGTTCTTTGAGTGCCCATTGATACGGGTGTAGGAGTATATCCTGCAGTTCCTTATCCGGATGTGGAGTTGAGACCTGCATTGTTTCTTAGTGTGGGGAGAGCAGATTGCCTTCACTGTGGTGGAGGAAAAATATTTTTTGACTGGGCTCCCGTTTCGGGGAACGCCCCTACTGGTGGAGTCGGTAATGCCTAGGGATGTGGTGCTAGTGATAGTGGGTTGGAGGTTTTGTTCGGGTTGAAATTTATGTTGGGCACTGTTGTGAGCATTGGGGCGATGGATGCTCTAACGCATCGCTATATAGTAGCGATGATTGTGAGAGTGTATGGGTCCCTTGTGACGCAACAGATCAATGGCGATAAGATGTGTGTGATGGAGAGGGTACTGGCCGGTGAGCACTTCGCCTGGGGGCTTACGCTGCATGCCAGAATGGTAGGGAAGCTGGACCACTGTCGGTCCATAGATATAGGAGAGTTTTCCTTTGGGTCCATCCTAGTGGCCTAGTTTTTGGAGAGGGTGCCTATGTTGCACCCTAGGATTTTATTGGGTGCGACTGGGACGCAAGAGCTACGAATAAAGAGGTGGTTGACTATTTTTCTTCACCACGGTGGTGGCGAGGGTGGCCACTTCTTTACAGCTGAGGTGGCGCAGGTGTGGCGACAGATTCCGTAGGTGATATTGCACTTCCCCTATGTTGGTGTTGACTTCCGGGAGGATCCGGACATGGTGTTACCTCCAGGGGAGGTTTTTGATCACCGAGGTATGTTTGTGAGTTATATATATATGTTTTTTTTGAGATAACATGACATATGTATATGATGTAGATGTTGATACTATCTGTTGCTTGCTTGTATGTGCAGATGTGGCACCTCACGGGTGCGATGTGGAGTTGTTGAGGGCACTGGATCGCCAGGAGCCATGGATACAACCACAGGGAGGGTCATGGGTTGGAGAGAGATGTCGGCATGAGGACATCGAGGCGAGACCAGCTGATCCTGAGAGAGCAGTGAGGAGACACCAGTTTGATGACCCTAGTGTCGGTCCATCACATTCTCCTTTGGCAGATGCTGGAGAAGATTTTGAGGACATACGCCGTCGCCTGGAGGCGGTGCTACAGGGCGTGCCTGAGGGCATGTGGTCTCGTATCCAGGATGACGATATCCTGGAGCAGTGTGTGGGGATTCTTCCACCATGGCAGGCCATGGTACGACGGGTAGTAGTAGAAGGTGCTACTATGACCGGACGATTACCGCCTGGTCAGGAGGGACCAGTAGTGGGTGGGGGACCACCGCATGAGGGAGGGGCAATAGGTGGTTCTCTAGAGGCACCTTGAGTGGTGCTCTATGTATTTTTTTATTTTGTATATAGGATGGTGATTCCATTTTGTACTGAGGTGCTTCACTGGCCTGCGAATACTTGTATTTTTGTATGTAAACATTTGGATGGTACTGTGGACCGTTTGGTATATATATGAGTATACATTTTGAGATCTATGTGGTGTTTACATGTGTTTTGTTAATGTGGTGATGATGTCTAATCTATATATGCTGTGACAGGTTGTTGATATGTTTATGTATGTGTAGAGCTATCTTGATGTGATATATGCCAGTCTAACACAATGTTAGCTATGTTATCTGTTATTTGATTCAATTGTCTTGGAATATGTGTAAATGTAATGGAATCAAAATGTCGAGATAAAAGTCTAACCTGCAGGTATTTGTGAAAGAGGCAAGGATCGCGTACGCGGTA
>SNQJ01S0066009.1:23143-37567 GCA_010110895.2 Picea sitchensis
CACCGGAAGAGAAACTAGTGAAGGATGAAATAATTGGTTATAATGAGGGGTAAAGGGGGCATATCTTGAAAGAGCTAGCAATATTTCCCAATAGCCACACAAAATCCGATCAAGGTGAAATTGAAACCCACAATTTCCACCTGGGTAGATATCCTAAAATTTGGTCACTGGGTACCTCGATCAAAGTGAAACATTTATAATTTTGGCCTCAGAAATGGGTCACGGGCTGGATCCCGTCCAAGAGGTGGGTGCCTCAAAGGGGGACGCACAAAACAAATGGATCTTGGCCTTCAACCCTTCATAGGTATCTCCCTACCTTATGGTGTTAGGAACATTTGACTTGGAGGATTTTCAGTTCCCTATTTGACAACTTCTATGATTTTGACAATGTGAGAACCAGATATTTTCGCCACATAGGGAACCTTTTGACCTATTTTGGGACTTTGATAGGTTGTCGAAGGAGGAGCGCAAGTCGAAGCGGAGATCACAGGATCTCAGCCCCTTGTTAGGGATTTTTGGGTTTTTGGGCTTATGTAACAGGTATGGGGATATTGGCCCATGAGTTTACCCATGTTTAGGCCCTTATTGTAATGTATAAATAGATGTCTAGGCGATGTAAGGAGGGGGCATCTGCATGATATTGTGCTAAGTGCAAGTGATAGTTGGAAGTGCTTTGTGCATACAGTGTGAGAATTGTAGAGCTAAGTGCAAGTGACTGTAAAAGACAGTGTAAAGGCTTTGTGTTGTAACCTAGCCCAGGGAAGGAGGATCTAGAGGAGTGTGTGTAGATCTCCTATCTTATGGAGAGTAGGATTTTGTGGCTCTGTGCATGTAAGAATATTGACTAAAGACAATAAAGAGAAGAATATTTGGTGGACGTAGCCCCAGGCCGGGGGTGAACCATGTATATCCTGTGTTGTTGTGCTTTGTGCAAAGTGTTGATGTGTTTTATTTCTGTGTTTAATTACTTAAGTAATTGATATAGATGAATGATAGATAGAACTGTTGATGCTTTGTGCTTAATAATATATATGAATGTTAGATCTAACCTATGTTTAGTGTTGGAATATACTAGATTTGAGTGAATACTGCAATGCTCTATAATTAGGGTTTTATCTGTGAAGTAAATACTGTTTAATACTGACGAACTATAACTGCTGAGTGCTCTGTTAAGGTGTTGTAATCACATATTTGTGTCCCAACTAAGGTTGTAGACATCTGAGACCTGTAACCATCCCTGCCTCTACCTCAGGTGAGACTTCATCTGCTTCGCAGGTGTTTCTGAAAGGTCCTGTAGTTAGGGTTTTCTTGGTGTGCTCTTAAGAATTGAACCCTGGGTCTGCCCCTATGCCAACAAATGGTACCGTTGCCGGGACTGAAACTATGATTGTTGGGAATTGATAGAAAAGAGAAATCTACGTAGATCTGTTGCCTTAGTGCACAATATTCTACTTAACCTGTAAATCTCTGTGCTAAGAAGAGAAGTTAGATATGAAGAAAAGAGGTAAGATCTCGAAGCTTTGTGCCCTAATAAAAGAAAGAACAGTGAAAAGTTTTGATTGAAAATGAAAGATAAGTGAAAATTTTTGTTTCAAAAGTATGGATCTAGGTATGTTTGAAATTTGTTTCCCTAGTAGAGCACAGCTAGATGAATGAAGGTTTAATATGAATAGATCTGATGAAAGATATGTTATTCCTATGCATATAAAGAATGTTTGGACAAACAAATGGATGCAAGATCCTAGAAAGAAGTTTTTGCAGGTTAACTACTATGACCCTAGTGCACAGTACATAAAGGGTTGGGGATCATTTAGGAGAAAGAGAGGATTAACCCTTTTTTATAGTTTCATAAGACCAGAACATCTAGCTAAGGAATTCCCTCGTAGAAGACCTAGTTGTCTTTGTTGTAAAGCTATAGACCATGAAGTTTTGGATTGCGCTAGAATGATTGCTAAGCTTGAAAAAATGAATATGAGCCAAGAAAACCCTAAGGAATACCAAGAGACTAAGGATATGGAAGAACCCCAGAGAGAATAAGAGGAAGTATTGCTACAGATGAAAGAAACCTTGAATTATCACAAATATGTCAACTTATTAGAGATATTCAAAGAAAAATAACTTGTAGAATCCAGAATAGGAGACTTCGACATTGATTGTGTGCTGGATGAGGAAACACAAGTGAATATCATGACATAAAGAACTTGCGAAATTTTGGAAAAGCCTACTATGATTCCTTCATTGGGAGGAATATGATTATTCAGAGGAGAGTTGATAACCCTATCTGGAAGAATTATCCATATATCTATGAGTTCTCATGGAACTTTGACAGAGGAAGAATTTGAGGTTGTTAAATTTGTTGAGAACATCGCCCCATTTGCTATGT
Organism: Picea sitchensis; assembly: GCA_010110895.2. Lineage (NCBI taxonomy): Eukaryota > Viridiplantae > Streptophyta > Pinopsida > Pinales > Pinaceae > Picea > Picea sitchensis. The sequence continues at coordinate 25,527 of SNQJ01S0066009.1, forward strand.
TATTAGGAAAACCATGGATTGAGAGAGATCAGAATAGAAGAAAAGAAGAGGAGGCCCTAGAGAAGAAGAAGCAAGAACTAATAGAATTCATGATGAAGAGGATAGAACACTTACTGAAGGAACAAAAAGACTAGTTAAAGCTACTAAATATCAGAGACATAAATGTCGAAGTTAAAGAAACACAAGCTGACTCACAGAAGTGTAGAGAACTTACCCTAGACAAAGATGAAGTATTACTCTCCAACCCTATGAAACAACATGAAGTTACTATGACAAAAGGATATAAGAATCAGAATGGAAAAAAAAATATCGAGACAAAGATCACATGGAAGAAAGCTAGAAAGCTTAATCAAAAGAGAGCGAAGCTTGAAAAATTGTAGGAGGTCCCTGAGGAAACTTTGCAGAAGAAAGGTCTGAAAAACTGGAACTTTTCCAAGATATCAGAATAGTGAAACATGGCACTTCGCCATAACAAATAAATATGACCGTTGGAAACATTATAACCGCTAGAATGACACGCTTGAATAGTTAGAACAACAGTTATGACCAGAAATATCGCCATCAAATCGTTGGGACTGCGCCATAACAGGCTGAACTACATTAATGAAGACCTCCTGTCCGTTGGAGAGACTCATTACCTCGTTGTCTATTTATTACATTGACTATTGCACTGAAAACACTTTTGCGACTTGTATCCTAGCCAACTCATTGCTACTACGATGTCCTTATCAATATTGACAACCGTTCTATTACTTTGAGCATTCATTCATCCACCAGAGTTATCCAATCATGAGCCTGCATGTCGGACGAACTCAGCATCATAGAGAATTGAGTTGAAGAGGTTCTAATTGATCTGATGGTTAAGAGAGTGATGTCTACATTAGTTCAATATTCATCGACGAGAGGAGTGCAAGCCTCTCCGTCGACTGCTCACAGATTTGGACCATCCCGAGTTGCACCAAAAAATAGAACCAAGCACTGAGATGACTTGGCCAACAGGAAGTTAATCCCAACTATCCTACCTGACCAAAACCCGCCTCTGGCCAGCATGGTGAGTCGTGATAGTGTCTCGAGACATTTTGATTACACCCTAGTTACCTTGTACCTCCCAAAGGGAATATGTGCAGTTAGAACACAACAGGATAAACTAGCGATGTTGAAGTTCAGTGACTTCAACCTATGGGACCGCAATAATTACAGTATTCTCACTCCTCACTGATACTTGACCAGAATGAAGGGGAAGAACTCGAAAATTATCCCCCAACAATGGACTATGAACCTCCCGCAGCCTACCATACTTAATGTGATGAAGATCCCACATTTTAGAAGGCATCAGGAGGTAAACAAATGTGTCAAGCTCCTATTAGCATGTTACCATGGTGGCTATATATGGTTAGATAGATGCATCACAATTGATCTGACGTTGATCCATAGGATCATCAGGCTGATAATGTAGGGACCTAATCCATAGGACTTCTACCTAGGTAAGGTTGCAGACCACACACTAGCACAGAGGATTAAAGATACATATGGAAATGTAGAAAAATGGACCTGAGGCTACAAGGTAGCTTCCATCCAGAATGTCATAGTGAGCTTGGCCTATCAGCTGATCACGGGAAAGCCGGTGAGAAAGAATAGACCTAGGCAAGTCACATGGTTTGTTGTGGACCTCATAGGGAAGTGTGTAGAAGGAGTACAGATGAATTGGGAGAAGTACCTTGTCAACCAAATCGAATTGGATTCACGTGAAGCCCAGGATCAAGGATATGAGTTCCACTTTAGCTAGCTCTTGATCCTCATTGTATTTATAGCTTGGGAGATGATGGAAGGTGCGACCTTCCCGGACATCGAACCGTTTGAGCCGCTCACTATGAATTTCACCACACTATGCTACTCAAGAGACATGGGAAAACAGTGGCATTTGAATGTGATATTTCATACATACTACCTCTAGTTGAAAAGATCCATTGAAGTTGAACCCCATGTTGTTCATGAGTTTATAATTTAAGTCTGTAAAGTATACCGTCAAGGCATCCGTAAAGGTAAAGATAATTTAAGGATAAGAATAAAAAAGAAGTGTAAAGAAGAATCAGTTTCTCAACTATCTCTGTCTAGCTTCTCGTTGTTCTTGGATGTTGATATCTCTCTCAATAGCAGCCCATGAACATTCTAATTCAGCCTAGTTGGTTGTTGTTTGTAGGATAGTATTAAATAGGTTTAAAGCGATACTGGTTTGATCTTGAAAACCAGGTTCTATGTTGGGTTGTCTGCTATTTGGGACAGTCATGGAGAATAAGATTTTATATAATTGTGAAAGAATTTGATAATTTGTTACTTCGGTTTTTTAAAATATGAGAATATGAAAAATAGTTTTGAAATTCAAAATAATAACATAAATACAGTTGAGGTCATTTCCTGGACTTGCAACAATTTGAGAATCATAAAATATCAAGAAATACTATTGAGAAATATGAGGCTTTAATCAAGAAAGAATCTCATATTATGACAGGAAATATAGAAGAAAAAGAGATTTCTAATGAAGAGTTAAATATTATGTTTCAAATGATTCACAGGTCTTAAAATTACTGATAGCAATTTCAGAGGAAAAGATGTAAATAATTTGATAACCAAATCAATCTAAATTATAAAAGATGTATGAAATAAACTTCAAATTAATCATTCATTAGAAAGACATTGAGAAAGAAACATAGAAAAATATGGTAAACAAGGTTAAAGAACACATAGCTACAAGTTGGCAGGATTCGGAATCTTGTTTGTATCATATATCATAGTGGATTGGAAAACTTTAATACAATCCGCTCTCTCAAAAAACCAAAAGCCTTTTCTCAGTGTTCTCAAAATATATTTATACATGATTATCAAATATTTTCCCGTTGGTGATTAACCAACTTCCTAAGATTATGGTTACATGGATGAATCATGTCAAACCATTCACATTTCTTTTCTAATTTCTAATGATGAAAATATTCAAAAGAGTACTTTTATGTTGGTGTTGATGAAATTCCTTCTTCCGCCTCAAGACAATGAACACATTTTCCCAAAAACTTCACCAAAACTCTGGGAACGTCTGGTATCTCTTTTGCCTCAAATATGAAGAATCTTTTCTGTAATTCGGGCAAGCGATCTTCTATTATCTTCCTCGTGAACTTAATAGTTTTCAACTTTATGTTCGGTATTACCATCCATTTGTCAATTTCAGAGATATTGATTACCTGAATTTTTGGGATCGCTACCTTCATTTCCTCCAGATCCTCCTTGAACTTTAGTTGATGGTTGACAATGTTAATCTCTCCTAATAACCGAGGACAATCATTTTTTCCAATATTCAATGAAGTCTTTTCCAAGAGATAAAAAATCCCTTGGAAATCATCATTTACATCTCTGGTTATTCTTTTATTTTCAGCCAGGTTTGCTTCCCACACTTTAAGTATTACATCTCCTTTAACCTATTCTGAAATGGACAGTTTCTGAATATTTCTGACCTTATCCTTTGTTGAAAGGGCTACTGCTTTCTGGAAAGTCGTTTTGGCCGCTTTCACTTCTCTTTCTTTTTGGAGAACATTCTCCAAAGATTTGTTTGTTTCCTGAAAGTAATTCTGGACAACTTCCAGATTTAAAAATACTTTCTGTTGTTCCTCTTCTATTTTCAAATGTATTCCCAATAATTGAGCTTGTAAAATCTCAAGCTCTACCACTTGATTTGAAATAGTGTAATTTTATCTTGTAATTGTTTATTTTCTTCTTCTTGTTTTAGGACCTGTGCTTGAGTGACCTGTATTATCTGATTTGCTTCCTCTAAGCTTGTTTTTATTTTCTGAATTTCTTGAATATCTTTTAATCTAGCTTGCTCTAGACCTTTTTATATTCCCCAAATGATATTTCTTTCAGTTTCCTTCAATTTACCCTGTAGTTGATCTATCATTTGATCTTTTTGTTCCAACATGGTTGTCAAACTGCCAACAGAAAATATATTTGTCGACGCTAAAGCTCCCATCGTGCCTACTATCTGTGTAGAAAATTCTCCATCTTTAAGTTTCTTTCCATCTATAATGACCCTATTCTTTTTAATCATAACATCTCCTCTTGGATGGATTTCCTGTTTCAATATTGCCTTTCTCTTTTTACTGAAAAAATAATCTGATGAAAGAATCTCATCTCTAGAAATTGGCTCTAAATCACTGACATGCAGAGCTCCCTCGTGGGGGTTTCCATAAGTGGACTGCAATGGAGTCAAGGAAGTAATGGGACTTCCAATATCTATCGATGTTGTTCCTCCTGTCTTTTCTGGAACATCCTTAGGGATTTCTGGGGATGTTTCTAGCTCCTTTCCCTTCCCTACCTCTGATTCTTTTATCTGGGAAATTTCTATGTCTTGTGAAGGTATTTCAGTATCCTTCATCTTGCCTTTAGTATTTTCTTTGTCCTGTATATTTAGTTCAAAACCTAGGGGAGGCCCTTCGTGCTCTGGATGTGGGATCGTAGCTTCACCCTGCAAAATTTTGGGTAAACAGCTTCGCCTATGGCTCAGGAATGATGCGAAACCAATCTGTGAATTAGGTGACAGGGCCTGTACTCTGTTCAATACCTCTTCATAGGATTTAACCTCCTTGAATATGTCATCATAAATAGAAATTTCATTCTCATAGGCTTTTAAATTACAATGCATCAAATGTTTTCTCATTAATTGATAGGGGTCATGCTTTTTGTTTTCAATATCTACCAATTTTACTTCTTCCAGTGATTCAACCTCTACTTTAGAATGGCCTAGATTCAGTAATGAAAATTTCCCGACATGTACAGGGAAAGTTGGCCATGACTTCTTCTGAGCTGCCTTTAGCTCTAATCCAATGTCGCCTTTTACTATCTGGTGGGCTACCTCTCTACACACCAATCTATCGAGTAGGAATTTAGGGAGTGCATGAGGGGGATTAGAACAACCATAAACCCTAATGTAGGAAAAATTCTCGTCAATAAACCAGTCACTATTTCTTTAAGATTTTCTGTGACTGTATTAGAAATGCGAGGAGGTTCGCATCTAAAAAATATTTTATGCATCGGAATTATAACAAAATGACAATTTTTATAAAAGGCATCCTTAGCATTTTCTTCCCAAAGCGCATAATGATATTCATGAATGGGTTCTAGACAGGTTATGTTCCAACTCCAATTCATTAAGGGAAAAGGAGTCACATAACAGATTGCATCCATAATGTATGCTGACATGTAAAAGGCCACTGATTGTCCCTTTGATTTTGCAACTTTGTAGTTTGTGATTTCTTGTGTTAGGTTATCTGGAAAATTCTTACTCCAGTTAAAAGCATACCCTTCTGAACCTTCTTCCAAAAAGGGCACCCAATCTGCATGAAAATGGCAGGGGTCTTTTCTCCTGAAAAGTCTACATAGCATGATGGCTACGTAGACCATGTATTCATTCAAGGATGTTGTAGCATAAACCCCATGGGTATCAGCTCTAAATTTTGATGGACACCTCCACCATTCTCTAATCATATTAGGATAGGTCTGGTCTACCTCAGTGCATTCTTTCCTCTGAAACTCTGCTAAAAACTCGGCATTAAAAGTATGTTTAGGATTTGGCGAGAGTTTATACATTACTTGTTTGTGTTCTGGCCTGAATGGGCTGATGATGACTCCTTGATCATTTAAGATGCTCCTTGTTGGGATATCAACCTTTTCCAGGGCCCAACTGATCATATCATTATATGCCACGAGCCGAGGGCACACAACGATATTATGAAGCTCTGATTTAGCTATGTCCCGATAGTGATTCTCAGAATCAGGATGAGCATTCTTGAGTTCACATTCCAGAAATTCAGAAATTTGAGTCCAAGATTTAATGGAATCTATAGTGTGTGGCATGGTGTTATCTCCTTCCTATGTATCTTAGCTCTTCTTCAGTGCCTTTTTCAGTGCCATGAATATATATTAAATGGAAAACCTGTCACAGAAAATGAATGAATGAACTCAGCTGAGTGTTTCCTGCGCTTGCTAAAATGAAAACACAGACATTGAAATGCTCTTTTAATTCATTTAAAAGTGATGGGATTGACGCAACTGACAAGAATTCAAGGCATTTAATGTAGAAGATATTTTACTGAGATACGCATTAGTACCACGTATCACTAGTGATTCATTATTTAAATGACCGTATTTTAGCGCCTTTGAATTTTTAAAGAAAACTCGTGAAATTTTACTCAATCGGAAACCGAAACATGAACTAAAACTTAAAAAACAAAAAAAATGATTATCATTAATCATGCTTTGGAAAAAGATTAATTGATGCTAAACATAGATTAAGGCTAAAGATTTTGTTTTACGGGATTTCAGGGATCGTGTTGTCGAGAAGTATGTCATCGATGAAATCCGATCTCCGAAATTGCGAAATCGTGACGTGTTAATTAAGAGTTAAACGTTTTAGCAAGTGATTGATTGATATTTAGCGTTTCGGGAATTCGGGGACTATTTTGAAAAGAAGTATGTCATCAACGAATCCCGATTTTCGAAGTTGCGAAATCACGACGTGTTTTTAAAAATAAGACTTAAATTCATCTTAATTAACTAACTAATCAGGGTTAAGGACAAACAGAGTTAGTTCGGTTTAACACAAATTATGAATTGGGATTTCGGGGATCATGTTGACAAGAGATGTGTTATCAATGAATAGCGAATCCCGAAATCACAAAATGATTAACTTAAGCCTTAACTGTTTTACGTTAGAGAATTAATTAATTAACATTTTAACTAGCTTTCTTTATGTCGAGAAATCGGGGATCAGGATTTCGCGATTCAATTTGTATTGAAAAATATGTTGTCAGCAAACCCTGAATCCCGAAAACGCTTTAAAGTTAACCTTAAATCCATAAGTTTTAAAGCTTATCATGATTAGAATAATTTTATAGAAAAAGCGTCAGGACTTTTATAATATTTTTAGGTTTTTTGCCTTTTATTATTCGAATAATTGAGTTCTTCAGGAAATCGGTACCATGTGTTTGGGAATGATAACGAAACTTGTGTTTTATGAAAATCTGAAACCCGAGAAAAGGAAATTTTAGGTCTTAGGGAGAAAAAAATTTAAGAATTGTTTCAACACCCCGTATGACACCGAACACTCTACACTGGTTCAGGCCCCTTATCAAATTCCGTGTATCGACATTTTATATACATAACTACATGCAGAGACAATCATAAATAAGATCTTCAGTCATACTATAATCTCACAGAGGAGGACCTTGAAGAGATAACTAAGGACTGGCTTGCAGAGTTCCTTATCCCTGTTGACCCCATAAAAATGTCTGATCCTGAAAAAATTGGTAGCTCAGAGGCCACTCGCAAAGTAATTGATATACCTTGAACCAGCAGAAGAAAGAAGACATAGTACATTTAGCATCTGAGCAGTACCTCAGATGAAATTGCTTCAGGCTCACCTGGAGGAGGAGGTGTTGACGAAGTAAATAAAGAAGATACCAACGGAAAATATGATCAGTAGAAGAAAGGCAAAGTAACACCACCTAAGGATCCTGTTGACGAGGATGATCCCTCTAAGAAAAGGAATGTTTCCCCCACGAAACCTACTTCCTGAAAGAAATCCAAAGACACCAAGACTAAGTTGCAGACGGTTTGCACGCTCGATGACTTCGACATCATAATCTTAGCTGTCTCAAATGCCTCACAGGACATCTTGCAGAAACATGAAGCCAAGCAGGAAGAGATGTATGATAGGATTGAGGAAGAACTCAAAGGGGTACAACAGGCCCTTCACTCTAGCTGCACAGTGTCCATGTGACTCCACTGTCAGAAGCACCAGAATTGGGAGATGAGTCGACCCAACTCTTCATGCTAGACGATGTGACCGAAGCCCTCCTTCATCATGCATAGGAAGAAATAGAACAGGCCACAGAGGCCCTAAAGAAAGTATAGGAAGTACTCATAGAGCAACATCGGGTTGCGTAGCAGGAGAAGACTGACCTCCAAATCAATTTTGAAGAGGAGAAAGCGCAAATCTGATAAGAGAAGGAACAATTGCTCACGGGGCATCTTGAATTCCAAGAAGCAGTCAACAGAGCATTTCTCTTTGTGACAGGATTAGATCAAAAGGAAAAAGAACCAGTGGAACATCAAGTAGCGAGGCTTTCTGAAGCCATCCAGTAGCTTCAATAGAGAATAGCAGACTTAGAGCTACAAGAAGTGCCACACACCCCACAAGATGTGCATGACCAAAGAGAAGCCACTGACCAGAGCACAGTTGAGAGGATCAGAGCATTCACTCTAGACTGTAAACAACTTAGAAGTAGGAGTGCACAAACCTACAAGCGACTAACTGAAGACCCAGAACTAAAGGCATTGGAGTCACAGCTCCAAGAGGAAAAGTAGCAAGATGCAACAGTACAGGCATAGTTGAATCTCCTGTCAGTAGTTGAAAGAATGAAGCGATCCCAGGAACAACACGTTTCTCAACAACAGGTCCACACCATTCAAATCAAAGTCATGGAAGTGACTCAGAGGCTCCAACAAATCCAGGACAAAGCATGACAATTGTTTGAAGATATTGAAGGCCAGGGAGAAGAGATGGAACAAGTAGGCACTATAGTCGAACAACTCTTAGAGGGACCTATCAACGAAGTAGTTATCCACGAGTTCGTCGAGTAGGAGGCCTTGGCACAACAACAGGTGAGTGTTGGCGGCATGTTGGACCTTGACCAAGTTTTGAGGATACTTGGTCACCTTTTGACCTATTTTGGGACTTCAACAAGCTGTTGAAGGTGGACCGCAAGTCGAAGTGGAGATCACAGGATATCGGCCCCTTGTTAGGGCTTTTTTGGGTTTTTGGGCTTATGTAATGGGTATGGGGATATTGGTCCATGTGTTTACCCATGTTTAGGCCCTTATTGTAATGTATAAATAGATGTCTAGGTGATGTAAGGAGGGGGCATCTTCATGATGTTGTGCTAAGCGCAAGTGATAGTTGTAAGTGCTTTGTGCATATTGTGTGAGAATTGCAGAGCTAAGTGCAAGTGACTGTAAAAGACTGTGTAAAGGCTTTGTGTTGTAACCTAGCCTAGGGAAGGAGGATCTAGCAGAGTGCATGTAGATATCCTGTCCTATGCGGAGTAGGATTTTGTGGCTCTGTGCATGTAATAAGCTTAACTTAAGGCAATAAAGAGAAGAAGAGTCGGTGGACATAGCCCCAGGCCAAGGGTGAACCACGTATATCCTGTGTTACCGTTCTTTGTGCGAAGTGTTGATGTGTTTACTTGCTTAAGTAATTGATATAGATGAACGATAGATAGAACTATTGATGATTTGTGCTTAATAATATAGATGAATTCTAGATCTAACCTATGTTTAGTGCTGGAATATACTAGATCTGAGTGAATACTACGATGCTCTGTAATTAGGGTTTTATCTGCAAAGTAAATATTGGTTAATACTGATGAACTATAACTGCTAAGTGCTATGTTAAGGTGTTGTAATCACAGATCTGTTTCCTAGCTAAGGTTGCATACATCTGAGTCATGCAACCACCCCTGCCTCTACCTCGGGTGAGACTTCATCTGCTTCGCAGGTGTTACCGAAAGGGGTGGTAGTTAGGGTTTTTTTGGTGTGCTCTTGAGTGTTGACACCTAGGTCTTCCCCTGTGACAAAAACAACAATATTCAAAATCTGATGAGTTCCACTGGAGTCCTCCTCTGTCTCTTCGCCTGCTGGAAGAAAAAATGCCTCTTTTCTTTATTTCTTTAGGCTGGACTATTGGCAGACGAGTAGACCTAGGGTTCAACACTGCAACATTGCACCAACAAAATCCTAACTACCAACCCTTTCAACAACACTTGCGAAGCAGATGAAGTCTCACCCGAGGTAGAGGCAGGGGGGGTTGCAGGACTCAAGTGTTTACAACCTAGCTGGGACACAGATCTGTGATCACAATACTTAATAAATCACTTAGCAATTAACATTCATTAGTCTTTACCCTTATTCACATCGTAGGTTAAAACCCTAATTACAAAACAACGCAGTATTCATCAATATCTAATCACATCTAACCATTCAACACATAGCATCAAAATAGATCTAACCTTCATTCATATTATTAAGCACTAAGATACTACATCAGATACATATAACATACATAAATATTACAACACTAAGCATAAATCACATCAATAACATATCAACCATATTGCACAAAGAAACCACAACATAGGATCTACGTGGTTCACCCCAGTGTGGAGATATGTCCACCAACTCTTCTGCTTCTTTATTATGTTCTTCCAATCTTCTTACATGCACATAGACACAAATCCAAACCTGCATAGGAAAGGAGATCGCACCTTTCCAGATCCTCCTTCTGAGTTCAGTCCAAACACAAAGCCTTACAAAATCCCTTACAATCACTTTCACTTAGCTCTGCAAGTCTCAGCACAGTCTTGGTACAAAGCCAACTAATCATGCACTAAGCCAATTCGATCACATAGATCCAACTACTACATCTCACCTCCTTACTTACATCACCTAGCTACTTATTTATATATTACAAAAGGGCCCTAAACATGGGTAAACCCATGGGTTGACATCTCATACCCATTACATAAACCCTAACACCCAAAAATCCCGCAAAAGGGGGCAAGAACCTGTGATCTCCACTTCTCCTAGGTGCTCTATCTTCGACCAGTCTGTCGAAGTCCCAAAATTTGTCAAGCATGACTAGTGTTTCCTCAAAACTTGGTCAAGGGCCAACATGCCCCCAACACTCACCTGTGACTTGTCCTGAGTCACTCTAATCTGGGAAATTATTCTTTGAAGGCCTCGATCTTGGCTCGAGCTGCCTCAAATTGTTGCTTCGCCAAACCCTCCTTCTCGACAAACTCCTGGATGACTTTCTTAGCAACCGTTCCTTCCAAGCGCTATTCCACTATGGTGACCACTTGTTCTAGCTATGCACCTTTTCCTTCAATCTCTTCAAAAAATGTGTATTCTTTGTCTTGTACCAGCTAGAGTCTCTTGGTCACTTCTATGACTCTACTCTGGATGGCATGAACCTACTGCTGAATTGTGTGCATATCCCGTGACCTTTTCATCTTCTCTACTATTGACGGTAGTTTTAGCTGCGCTTATACTGTCAATGCTTTTTTCTTTGCCTCCTGGAGTTGTGACTCCAATGTCCTTAGTTCTAGGTCCTCTGCAAGGCACTCATAGGTCTACACACTTCTATTAATGAGTTGCTTGCATTCTAACGCCAATACGTTGATTCATTCGACTGCGCTCCTGACAGTTTCTTCCCTTTGGTATCGCACTTCCTATTGAGTGATATATATTGCTTACAGTTCCAGTTCTGCTACTCTTGCTTGAAGCTATTGAATGGCTTCAGCGAGCTTCCCCACCTAGCTCTCAGATGTTTCCTCTTCCATATGTGCCAGGACCGGCATAGAGTGAAGTGCTCTAGTGACTGCCTCCTTAACTCCCATCTGCTCTATGATTAGTTTTTCTTTTTCCTTTTGGATATGTTCTCTATCCTTTGGAAACTTATCATGGAGGTTGTAACACCCTGTTTCCCCCAGTTTGTAAAAATAACTGGACTGGCCAGAACTGTGGAAAACTCATGAATGTGAATATGTGATGTGAATGGACCTTGTGGAAAAGGTCAATGAATGTGAATAATATTATGAATTTATATTGCAGGACTGTTGAGAGGGGATGTGTTGGAAAAGAGACAACGATGGTAGTGGAAGGCACCTGGAAAGGTGGCGTTAACTTCCACCGATAATTAATACCGTATTTGGACTCCACTGGCCTGGAGAACCAAAAGCAGCTTGCTGGCCCTGAATTAAATATCTCGCAGGCTGGCAGGTAGATGGCTCCTCAGGAATTAATGAGAGATGGGGAGGTGAACCACCCATCCATAGAGCCATCATGATTGACCAGTGCGAGGGAAATCGTGCCACACGCAACCTCGCAAGAGGATAAGGCATGGGGGAGAAGCGATTGGGGGCAGACACGAGGGGAGG
>SNQJ01S0066009.1:40215-51392 GCA_010110895.2 Picea sitchensis
AGTTTTTGTTTAATTCTTGTTAATAGCTTAGTTGTTTTCTTTCTAACCCTTTACCATACAGTTGTCATGACTAGCAGAGCCCAACTAGGCATGTAAGCACTCACTTTTTGCTCACACATCGACGAAAAGAGTGCAAACACCCGAGATAGAAGTATAAGGATGAAGTATCGAATCGATGGACGAGGTCCCGCCGAGAGATCTGTGGTCACTCCCGACCATCAGATCGGAGGAAGAAGATGGAAGGTTAAGTACCTTAACCCTAAATAGGTGTGGATCGACGGATGAGATTCTATTGGGAAAAGTATGTTCACGCATGACCGTTATATTGGTAGGAGTAAGTAGGGTGTTAAATGTCTCACCCCTTTGTTTTCTGTGTCTTCATGGGCAGAGAAGAAATCGGAACCATAGATCCCCAAGGTCCATGGGAGTATCTGGACCGTAGATTTTTTCTACGTCTAGGGAGTCGTGGAAGAATGCATAGGTAGGAACCAATCTGAGTCGTTAGATCTCAGCTAGAAAACCCGACAGCCATTGGATCTGTCAGGAGTTACCCATGGGTTAAACCCCCAGTGAATAGGGGTGAAAACCTTGAAATAGATCTAGACCATCCGAACAACGGAGGCCACGTGTCATGAGATCTCCCATTTCGGGAAATCAGGAATCGCGGGATCAGAAGTCCTGGTGACGAGAGATCGAGACTTTCCATGATGGAAACCCTGAGACAAATCTGGACCGTCTGATTTAAGGAGGCCACGTGTCGTGAGATCTCCCATTTCAGGAAATTGGGAATCGCGGGATCGGGAGTCCTGGTGACGAGAGATCAGGACTTTCCATGGTGGAAACCCCGAGACAAATCTGGACCGTTAGATTTAAGGAGGCCACGTGTCATGAGATCTCCCATTTCGGGAAATCAAGAATCACGGAATCAGGAGTCATGGTGACGAGAAATCGAGACTTTCCCTGGTGGAAATCCCAGGACAGACCTAGACCGTCCGATTTACAGAGGCTACGTGTCGACAGATTTAACACATTGGGAAACTGAGGATCGAGAATTCGAGAGTCCCGTGATCGACAGTTCGGACTCTCGTGATGATAAATCTCGATGAAAGGATGAGATTCTTTCGGAGGATCTTAGGGTTTGTAATGACCGTCATATGTGAGGAAGATATGTCGGCTCTAAGTTGCGACATCAATGTACATTAAGGTAAGTAACGAGTAGATCTGGATGGCCATAGTCAACCCGCCCAGATCTACGGCCGAGGTTTCATTCCAGAGACCCCTTGCTATTCTGCCTTTAGCGGTGGGGGGGGGTCCGGAATCGGACGTGCAACTCTCGAACGATTGAGATTAGTTCACCTTGATCAACGGTGGTCAGGTGAATTCCAGACCTGCCTTGCCATTCTACCTTTAATGGGGGGGGGTCCGAAATAGAGTGGTGTTTGAAGTGGGGCCCCCTCCTGTCCTGTCGACTACCATGTCGCATTTCCCCTCTTCCACCTATACTCCACTTTACCGTGTGATGGAGCTTGTCCTCATTGGCTATTTGCTAACCCTATAGGGATTCATCCCTATTGGCCAGTCACTAGCCCTGTCGGGGTTTGGCGGTTGCAGAGTCGAACGATTCGACACTCCTGTAGCACCGAGGTGCGAAATACAAAGAGGCACCATGATTATTTGACCTGTGATAATGGCCCATGATCACATGAGAGAGAGAAAGAGCTAGCTTGTGCTAGGCCTTCGTAGGGAATTCGAGGGCTTGGATTCAACATAAATCAACGAAAATTTTTGATTGAGGTAGTGGGTATGTGACAGAGGTCATCTTTCTCTTGCTGTACAACCCGACATTGCTCTAGGGCTTCCTCCTTTTCTTGCTTCAATGCCTCTGTGGCATGTTATTTTTCTTCCTAGACCTGACGAAGGCGAGCCTCTGTCACATCTGCTAATCTGCATAGTTGGGAAAGCTCATCTCCTAGTTCGATACCTTCTGATGATGATGGAGCAGTAGACACTGCGCAACTCGAGTAGAGGGGTTTATGTACCCCTTTCATCTCTGCCTCGATTCTATCATACATTTTCTCTTTCTTTTATTCGTTGCGCTAAAAAATATCCTCTGAATTGTCTACTACAATGACGATGATGAGATGAATGTCATCCACTGTAAGCAAAGTCTATGACTGGGGCTTATTAGCTCGTGACTTCTTCCATGCTGAAGGTTTATTTGGGTAAACCTTTCTTTTATTGGATGTCTCAGTCTTCGTAAGGGGATCCTTAGGCGGTGTCACTTTTCCCTGTTCCTGTTCATATTCTTCCTTTTTCTCTTCTTGGTTCACTTCGTCACCTCCTCCTCCTTGGGTGAATTAGTTGAAGCTTCCTCCAATACGTTGTTCATTTTATTCACTTATTATTTCTTCTTCTTCTTGATGTTGTTGGGTCCATCATACTCTTCTCGAGTGACTACATGAATTTAGATGAGGTCAGGGTCAGAGAGTTATATCTGTTCGACCGGTACAAGGAATTATGCAGGCCATTCATTGGTTATTTCATCCATATTTTCCTCAGTCAGTTTGTAATAGGACTGGAGCTCTTCCTTGTGTTCGTCCCTGCACGCAGTGATGTAAATGAAGTGCCTATTTGTGTGAAACTTCACAATTGGCTTGAACCCATGGAGTGTATTCAGTTTCATGTGAGGAAAGGGTTCAATGGCCCTCTTCAATTTCAAGTAATAGGTGTGGAACACCGCATTGGAGTACCATTGTTTTTCCATGTCGCTCGAATACTAGAGGGTAGTGAACCTCACAACCAGTGGTTCAAACAACTCAACTTTAGGGAAGGTCACTCCTTCCGGCATCTCCCAAGTTATGAAGGCAACAAGAATCAACAACCATATGAAGTGAAGCTCGTAGACCTGTTCTTGTGCTTCACGGAAATCTTGTTCCAACTCGTTGACAAGGTAGTTCACCTAGTTCATCAGCTTTCCTTCAACACATTTTCCTGCGAGGTCAACGACACACCCCGTGACTTGCATTTGTCTTTTCTTCCCGACGATCTTACCAATGATCAATTGGAAAGATAGGTGCCTTGTGCCATCTTGGATGGAATCTACCTTGTATCCCCGCTTCCCCTTCTCCACATCACCGTAGGTGTCCTTTATTCGTTGCGCCAGGGCGTGATCTGCAGCCTTCCCTAGGTAGAATTTTTGAGGGTCTAGTCCCTGCATACTCAATCCAATGATCATGTGGATCAATGTAGGATCCATAATCATGCACCTTTATAACCATAGATAACCTCCATGGTAGCACGACAAGAGGATTTTAACACATGCGCTAACCTCCTGATGTTTGTCGAAGTGTGGTATCTTCATGAGATTAAGGATAGTGGACCTCACTATCTCCTTAGTCCATGGTTGGGGGACCATATTCAGCTTCTTCCCCATTGTCTTTGTCAAATACTTATGCGGTGCGAGAAATGCATAATTATTTTCATATCCTAGGTTAAATTCGATGATATTGAGATTAGGGATCAGTCCTAGCTGTTTTCCAACTGCACGTATCCCCTTCGGTAGGTATGCAGTGATAAGGGTGTACTTGAAGTCTCTCGAAACACTGTCACAACTAACTGCGCTATCCAGGGGCAGGATGTAGTTAGGCAAGACCAATGGGATGAGCTTCACATTGGCCAAGTCATCGTGATGCTTGCTGCATTTATCTATTGCAGTTCAGGAGGGCCCAGATCGATGTGTAGTCGATGGGTATGCTTGCAATCCTATTTTCGACGAGGCATGTGCTCCTATGTACATGACCTTCTCAGCCATAAGATCTATTAGGATTTCTTCCATGGACCTCTCTACTTCACTGTGCTCACCAGACATACACGCTTGAGATCAGATATCTTGGGTAGGCAGACCAATACTCATGGTATGAAAAATAGGTGGCAAGGTCTCAGTAAGCACTGTGCAATAGAGATTAGTTCTCTATGGGATCAGATAATCAAAATTTTCAAAAGTGTCCCCGGTGAGACATTTGACGGGTTAAATAGACAATTTTGTAACAAAATCCTCCAATGGGAAGGAATGCCTCAATCAATATGATTCCATCCATTATGGCATGGGTTCAATGGTCCAATGTCAATATTTATGGCAATAACTGCGTTTCTAGCCATTCCAGAGCATCATTATAATGGTTGGGACTCCTCCAACAGTCATATTTCTTCTCCATGGTGAAGTTCCAATTCGTGTTGTTCTATTATTCCGATGAGGTTAAAGTTTTGCAAGCCTTCTTTCTGCGAAGTCTTCTCTGGAACTTCCTACAATTTTTCTAACTTTGCTTTCTTCTTGTTGAGATTTCTGGCCTTCTTTCCTATGATCCGAGTCACTGGGTTCCTCTTTCCATTCTTGTTCCTATCTGTTCTTGGTATAGTAACTTTGCATTGTTGAGGGTATTTCAAAGGGTTTAAGTGGAATACCTCTTCTCTTATTACTTCAAGGGTAGGTTCTCTTCTCTCCTACATGGACAAGTTTTTCAATATTTCCTGCATTTTCTCAACTTCGACAGCTAAGTCTCTAGTCCTCAACTGCTTTGACTTGTCCTCTTGTTCTTCTATTAAGCACACTATTCTCCTAGTCATGAAATCCCTTAATTCGTTTTTTTTCTGTTCTATAACTTCCTCTTCTTCTTTCCTTCGGATTTGATCTTTCTCAATCCAGGTCCTTCCTAGAAAAAGAGAAAAGGGGGCACTGTTCTCAACAAACTTAAAGACCTCAAATTATTATTCCGTCGATGCTCCATGAGAAACCATAAGTACATGAGTAAGTCTTCCACATAGGGTTATTATCTTTCCTTTAAACAATCCTATTCCTCCCAATGAAGGAACCATAACAGGCTTTCCAAAAATTTCCCAAGTACTTTCTATCATAATATTCACCTGTGGTTCCTTATCCAGAACACAGTCTATGTCGAAGTCTCATATTCTTCTTTCTATGCACTGTTTCTCTTTTAATATCTCTGGTAAATTGATGTCTTTGTGATCATTCAATGTTTCTTTCATCTGCAATAATATAGTCTCAGATTCTTTCAGGTGTTCTAGTATATTCTTAGTCTCTTGGTTTTCCTCATGGTTTTCTTGTCTTATAATCATCTTTTCAACTTTAGCAATCATTCTAGGGAAATCCAAAAATTCATGGCCAACAAATTTACAACAAAGACAAATAGGGCCTCTACCAGGGAATTCCTTAGCAATATGTCCCGATCTTCTACAACTAAAACAAATATTCAACCCTCTTTTTCTCTTAAACAATCCCCAACCTTTCCTGTACTACGCACTGGGATCATAGTGATGAACCTGTAAAAAAATATTTCCAGAATCCTGCATCCACTCGTTAGTCCAAAAATTCTTTCTATGCATAGGAATAACATATCTTTCACTATTTCTATCAGATCTATTCATATCAAACCTTCTTTCTTCTAGTTGTACCCTATTTTTCAAACTAGGACAAAATCTATCAAACATACCTAGATCCATTCTTTCGAAACAAAAATTTCCACTTATATTACCTTTATCAGAGCACAAAGATTTAAGATATTACCTCTTTTCTTCAGATCTGATTCCCTTCTTAGCATAGAGCTTCTCAATTCAAGTAGAATGTTGCGCACCACAACAATAGATCTACGCACAAAGATTTCTCTTTTCTTCAGTTCCCAACAATCACAATTTCAGGTCCCGAAAATAGAACCATTTGTTGGCACAGGGGAAGACCCAAGGTTCAAAGCTTCAACAACGTACCAACAAAACCCTAACTACCGACCCTTTTGGCAACACCTGCGAAGCAGATGAAGTCTCACCCGAGGTAGAGGCAGGGGGGGTTGCATGACTCAAGCTTCTACAACCTAGTTGGGACACAAATCTTTGATCACAATACTTAATAGAGCACTTAGAAATTAAAATTCATTATTCTTTACCCTTATTCACATCGCAGGTTAAAACCCTAATTACAGAACAATGCAATATTCATCAAGATCTAATCACATCTAACCATTCAACACATAGCATCAAAATAGATCTAACCTTCATTCATATTATTAAGCACTAAGCTACTACATCAGATGCATCTAACATACATAAATATTACAACACTAAGCATAAACCACATCAATAACATATCAACCATATTGCACAAAGAAACCACAACACAGGATATACGTGGTTCACCCTAGTGTGGGGCTACATCCACCAACTCTTCTACTTATTTATTAGCTTCTTCCAATATTCTTACATGTGCAAAGCCACAAAGCCAACCCCACATAGGAAAGGATATCTGTGTGCACTTCACAATATCCTCCTTCCGAGTTAGGTCCAAGCATAAAGCCTTACACAATCCCTTACAATCACTTGCACTTAGCTTTGCAAGTCTCAGCACAGTCTTGGCCCAAAGCCAACTAGTCATGCACTCAGCCAATTTGATCACATAGATCCAACTACTACATCTCACCTCCTTACTTACATCCCCTAGATTCTTATTTATATATTGCAAAAGGGCCCTAAACATGGGTAAACCCATGGGCCAACATCCCATACCTGTTACATAAACCTTAACACCCAAAAATACCGCAAAAGGGGCGAGATCCCATGATCTCCACTTCGCATGGGAGCTCTGTCTTCGACCAGCCTGTCGAAGTCCCAAAATTGGTCAAACATGACCATTGTTTCCTCAAAACCTAGTCAAGGGCCAACATGGACACAACTTTCATCTGGTCTTCTTAATAATTCAACATATTGTCCTAGACTTTTTAGTTTTGTTTCCATCTTCCCCTTCAGCTATGTTCAACAATGCAATGACATTTTATTACATGCTCCCAACTATTCTTTCTTTTCCATGTTCAATGCATTGGTTGCATCTATCTAAAAATTCCACTACCAACCTTGATGGCTCAATTGTTTCTTTTACCTCGAAAGTGAATAAATTCCTCTCTACCTGAGGCATATTTTCTTGGATCCTTTTCACCTCCTGAGCTATGGCCTAGGATTTTGAACTTGGGTTCACTAGCCATTTATTAATCTTAATAAGATCGACTTGGCATGTTTCTTGAATGAATTCCTAAGTTTCTTCTTTGTTCTTTCTAGAATTATGCTGGTTCATTTCAATATCGATTTTCCTAGGGCCTCCGTGATACTGCTTCCCTCAAAATCAATTAGTCTTTTGTCTAATGATGATAATGCTTCTTGGAAAGTTTCCTTTACCTCCAGGGATAATCTCTTTCTCTCCACCAAATTCATTTCCCACACCTTCAGAGCCATATCACCTCGTAATTTCTCAGAAGGAGAGAGCAGAGGAAAATCAGGGGCATTAACTTTATCTGTCAATATGATGGCTTCTTAAAACCTATCTCAAGTTGAGCGAGCTTCTCTTTCCTTCATATAAATTCCCTTTAGAGAAAGGTCTACTGCCTGGTAGCACTTCTGGATGGCACCAACTTTAATGAAAAGGTCCTACTGGACCATTGCCATCTTTTCATTTATTTCCAGTGCTTGAGTTTGGAAGGCCGAAATGTCTATTGATGTACCTTCAGTCAGATCCAACCTAGCTTGCAATTGTCCTATCAATTCATAACGCTGAGTGACCATACCTTGGTTGATTTGTGAACTTTGATGGAGCTCATCAAGGTTTTCCTGAAGCTGTTGAAATTTTTGTTAATCATTTGCTCTAATCTTCTCGAAGTCTCAACTCATTATGTTCCAGACAGTCTGCTCAACGATGTGTATCTTCTTTTGAATTTTCTCTACCAATTAACACTTCTATTGCAGTTGTTTGGTCAAATTTTCTACATACCATTGATTGGAAATGGAAAAAGCACCCAATGAACCTGCAACTTCTTTTGCAAATTCTGTATCATCTCGGTCATTCCCATCATACACCATTCTCTTCCTTTTGACTATCGCTCCATATTTATGGTGTGTTTCTCTTTTCACAATGGCCTTTGATTTCTTACTAAAAACTAAATTTGAAAGAGGCATCTCTTCAGGTGAGATGGGGGTAAGATCATTTACAAGATAATTTCAGAATTTGGATTTCCGAAGGTGGATTGTAGAGGGGTTAGCGATGTAATGTGAGTAGTAATCTCTGTGGAATGTTGTTTCTCTGTTGTATTTGAGGCGAGAGCAGGAGTGGTGGGTGTCAAAATAGGCACCTCTTGTCCTTGATTTATGAATGAGCTCTTCGAAGTTTCCTCGAATTTTTGTTTACCAGAATGAACTGATTTAGAACCTATAGGGAGGGCTTCCTGTGAAGGAAGAGTGGATATCGACTCTCCTTGTAGGACCTTTGGAAGATTTTTTTTCCTATGCCTTTGAAAACTAAGAAAACCAGCTTGTTGATCCAAGGGAAGGGTTTGGAATCTGTCCAGAACCTCTTCATAAGACCTAACTCCCTTGAATATTTTGTCATATGGGGAGTTATTGTGCAAATATCGCTTCATATTGAACTGATCCATGTGGTTTTCCACTATCTTAAGTGATTTGTGTCTTTTGAACTCGATGTCAACCAATTTGACATCCTATGAAGTCGCAACCTCCACTTTGGAGTGATCGAAATCTAGTAATGAAAATATGTCAACCTAAATGGGGAAATTCAGCCATACCTTTTCTATGCTACCTTCAGCACCTTGCTAATGCCTCCTATCACTGTCTAGTATGCCACTTCTCTGCATACTAGTCTTTTAGGAAAAAATCATGGGAGAGCGTGAGGAGGAACCGAGCAACCAAAAACCTTGATGTAGGATAAATTCTCCAAGATGAACCAATATGAAAGCCTTCCCAGGTTTCCCATAATCTTGTTTGAAATTCGAGGAGGTGGATGACCATGCAGGGCTATATGGACAAGTATTACGACATTGTGGTAGATTTCATAAAATAAATCATTAGCTTTATCTTGCCACAACTTGGAGTGATAAAAATGGATGGGCTCTGCACTGGCCAGGGTCCAATTTCAATTCATCGAAGGGAAAGGAGTCAAGGAACAATTGGCATCCATGATATATGTAGGCATGTAAAAGGGGGCAGGCTGTCCCTTTGACTTCACTATTTTATAATCGATAATTTCCTTGGCCAAGTTATCTGACAACAACTTGGCCCAATTGAAAGTATATCCCTCGACTACCTCATTCATGATAAGTACACATTCCATTGAGAAATGCATAGGGACATTTTTTTCGAAAAATCGACATAGCATCATAGCTACATACACCATGTGAGCATCCAAAGACATTGTGGCATACATTCCATGAGCGTTGGTTTTGAACTTCTCTAAGTGTCCCCACCAGGTCATGATTATATCATGACCACTCCTGGTGTACTAGACACATTCCTTTCATTCGAATTCCAGAATGAATGCAGTGTTGTATGTATATTTAAGGTTGGGGGAGAGTTTCTACATTACTTGCAGATGTTCCGGTCAGAAAGAGTCAACAAAAACCTTCTCATGGTTGATGATACTCCTGGTCTAGATGTCAATGTGCTCCAAATCCTAGTTTATCATGTCGTTATATAGCATGAGCCTCGACCGTGCTTCTATCTTGTGAAACTTTGACCTATGTGTCTGAGTTTTGTTGTAAACGAGTCATCTTCTTCTTCACTAGAGTCCTATGGAAAGTTGATGATTTCTCTTTCTAAGATCTTGAAAACCTTTGTCAAAGTTTTAACAATGTTTGTGGCTCGCGGTGTGGTGTCTGATAGAATGTCTGAATTTGGGTTTGAAACCTCACCCGCCGCATCAAACTTACTTTCCATTTTCCTTGGTGCCATAATTTTTAATGAAACAGAGTGAATTTACCTGTTGCATAGAAAATATGTGAGTCTTTCAAACAACTAGGACTTGCTAATTGCGGAAGGTAAAAATGAATTAGAAATAGAAGTGCTTTATTCAAACAGATTTATTGATTTTTGTATTCACTGGTGAAAATTTATTATCATTAGTGGAAATGTTTACTTGGTAATTCACAATCTGTGCTTGAATCATTATCCTTAATTGTTCATAAATTCCATCAACCACTTCGACGGTTCACGTTCGGGAGTTTTGGATGTGACAAAGTGTGAACCTCTCGAATCGTGAATACGCAAAAAAGATTAATCTATGAGCAATCACCTTTAAAACCTTAATTAATCATGTTTAAAAAGGTGTGTTAACTTCAAGTGTTTCAGGAGTTTGGACTTTGGGAACTTTCAATGTATCTCGTGAGGGAATTCCCGAAACCCAAAACTACGAAGTGATTAATTATACGGTAATCGATTTTAAGTCTTAATTAATCATATTCAATTTTAATCATTTTGGAAGTTTGAACTTCAGATATTTTAGGATACAATACAAGATAAAAGTTTGAACTTCGATCTGTGAAGTCATTAATTATCTCTTGACCATGATAAACTTAATTAATTAAAGTTTAATAGTTCGGCATTTTGATACCTCGTCTATTCGTGAATTCATTCTTTGTTAAATTCCCAAAGGATCATCTTCCATAGCGATGTGTTAGATGACCTCATTCTAGATGTCATGTCGAGAAAAGGGAGGTGCCACATGTTACATGGAATTGTATGAATCTTCAGATGAAAATGTCAGAAATGTTCACAACACAGGTATTCCAACAGAGGACGAACACCTTCAGTAACCACTCACATAAACAAATCAAAGATCAACACACTGATGTTTTCACATGGTAAAACCCCTACGGGGAAACATCCATGGCCCCAGCCAACGCGACCACTTGGAGAAGTTTATTAATGCAAAGAAAAATATCACAGAGAGAGTTTACAAGAGAGTTTCTCACAATCGGTCATCGACAAATGACCCTCCATGCTCTTTAAATAGATATCATGGAACAATTGGGTTTTAATACATGGATCAATGGCCATTAATATCGAGGAGAGTATGAACCATTGGATCACTCTATGTCGGAAACATATCGTGACCGTCAGATTTCCTAACTACAAATGCATACTAATGTATACTAAAGAAACACACTAAGAAACACACTTTTACCTAACGACATATTAGACCAAGTAGATCTTAACTAAATCCTAAGTGTCTAAATATCCTAACATCCCCCCTTAAGAACAACTTGGGATAGGATTGAAGGATTTAAAATAGTGACACAATAGGAGAAGGAAGGAGGCATTAGAGCCTATCCCCCCTT